>CM033348.1:7423331-7723331 GCA_019395295.1 Osmanthus fragrans
AATCTCAATTTAATTCATATCAAAATTAATGTTTACAATGAAATAAAATATATATTTATACTAAAGCAATAAACCCTAAGAAATATAAAAAATACGAAATCAAAAAGTCATAAAATAACAAACTTGCTCAAAATAAGAATTCTAGTCAAAATATGGAAAGTTGCCAAAATATAAGAATTCTAAGCTAAATAAAACTCTTGCGAAATTAGAAAATAATCGTCCAAAAATAATCCTATATTGGATCATATCACCAAGGATACAGTTTGGAAACATGAGAGAAGTGCCACCTAAAGATCCAACGTATGCACTTCGGTTAAATTACATTAATGACGTTAAAGAAGAGCTTCTTGGGCGGCAACCAAGCTTTCTTCCCTTTTATTTATTCTATTTTCTAGTTATAGGATAGCTAAGTTTATTTGACATTTTATTTAGGAAGCAACATCCATAACTCTTTTTCCCTAAGTCTCAGACTAATTAAGTTAGTTATTGAATGTTTGAGCTATGTGGCCCTTGTTCCTTGTAATTAATATCTAAAATTTGATTTCTCAGGAACATGACATTGCGAAACACTCAAACAAACATTGACAAAGAGAAAACGGGATAAATTTCAAGTGTGGGAATAAGATAGAAGAAACTCCATCAAATCCAGCATTATAAGCACCAAAAAATTTTAGGCAATGCAGACAATTCAGGGAAGTTCTCTTCTTTTCCCTTCAATTTTACATTGGGGATGTTTAGTTTAAGGTTGTGGGATGAATTATAAATTGTCTAATTGCATTAGTTTTTTATATTTTTAGTAATTTGTATGCTGTTTAAAAAAAATGTGTTTTGTATGCTTGTGTGAGTTAGATAGCATTGTTGGTAGTGATGTATATAATTGAGAACATGTGTTGGTTTATAAATTCTGGATAAGTTATGTCTTAGTTGAATTTTTAGTTATTTATGTGGAACGTGATATAACTGAACACGCGAATTGATTGTAGCATTGTACATGAATAAGTTGATCCATGTTTATAAGTTAAAATAGAGAACTTAGATGCTAAATCCAAACAACCACTAAACATTATTATGCCTTTAAACAAAATTTGGGATAGTTTGGGCGGTTGAGCTATTGTAGAGAAACTTGGAGATAAATACGGATTCCATTTATGTTACACTTTATGTGGACTGTTTGAGACTAATAGGATAAAAATTGGATGAAAACCTTAAGTTAGAGGTTGGTTTTTGAGAATTAGTGTTTAATAAGGGGCACTAATCATGCACAAAAGGTAAAAAAAAACTGTCTTATTGTGAAGCTACCCTAAAAGATCTCAATGATCTCATTGTGAAACATCTCTTCAGTACATTTATAACTAAAGTGATTAAACCTGCAAGGGTTTAAAATCTAGTGACTTAAAGTCATATGACTTGGGAGTCATCGACCTAAAGTTCGTTAAAGGGGTCATTTAGAAAGCTTAATGGAGATACGTCCGCACACAAGGTTGATTAAAGAATAGTTATATTTGAAAAAAAAAAGTGCATGACACAAAAGACGCACCATGCCCTGATTAAGCCCCAGACACTTATTTTAGAGTATTAAACCTTTGATGAGACGTTAATAACTTAGTTGATTCTTAGAGGTTGAAACAGGTAGAAAATAAGGAGATCCTCATTTGTTGATATGTTTAACTGCAATTAATAAAACCTAGCCAAACTTAAAAATAACTTAGAATACACCTCCTGAAGTGAAAAGAAAACAAGTTTGGGAGTGTGTGAATCCCACGAGCGAAGTAAGTAAATATTTGACTTTTAAGGTTGGAAGTTGAATCAACTTGTGAATGTACAATGTTGCACTTAATTCTTCACACACACGCATTTTGCATTGAATAAGTGAAATTTGACTTTTGCATTATAACTTTGACGTAGATTGTGAAATTGATATAATGTTTTCAATCCTGAGCCATGAAGGCAAGCTATCTAACTAAACTTGTCTTAAGTTTGTTTGTTAGTTTTTTGTGTGTGTTGTAATTGTGTCTGTGTGTTAGTTAAATTATTGTGTTGTTTTGTGTGTTTGGTTGAGGACAAGCAAATGATTAAGTTTGAGGGTATTTGTTGGGTGTATTTCACTCATCGAAACTCACACATCCAAAACATAGTTCTCGGTTTGTTGTTGAGTGCTTTTGAACGTTTTTAATGGGTTTGTTCATGTTATTGAAAGCCCAAGAGTGACTAACCAAGAGGGAGGTGAATTGGTTATTAAAACTTTTTTTCGAAAATTAACTCAAGTTTTAATGTAATAGCCAATGAAACAATTAAACAAATACGCACAAGCACAAAACCAATTAAGGTCAAGTAATGAGCACAATGTAAAAATGGTAAATTAACCTAAATTCAAGCAAGTAAAAACTAAATAGATAAATTCAAATAATAATCTCAAATAGAAAAGCATTAAGTAAAAGGGAGAGATGATGCAAACGATATATTTGTAGAGGTTCGATCCAAAGAAATGATCTATGTCACCCGTTACCAAGCTCTCCGGCATGAGCAAGGTCTTTTCACTATGTTGATTGACTTATGGTGCAATCCAACCCTTTACAACTCTTCCGGTTACTTACAAACAAGGAACACCGATCCTTATACAATGTTGAGTTTTACAGGACCTCAACACGACCCACACTATTGAGCTTTACGGGACTTCAATATGACCCACACTTTATCAAAGTGATTTTACAATGAAATTCCTCTCTTAATAAATAATACAATCAAGTTAAGTACTAAGAGAGGCTAACACTTCAATGAATAGTAATAAATGATAGCTCAAATGTTAGATGAAAAACTTTGATGAATACGATAATTAAAAATTAGAATCAATCAATCAAAGTGTTTCAATGAGAAGATGATGACGAGATAAATCAAATGTAAGTTCAAATAATCTTCTCAATAAATATCTCTCTTTTAGTGAATGATTGTAATAAATTAAGCACTAAGAGAGAAATGAGAAATTTTGATAAATATGATGATTTTACAAATTTAGTTCAATCAATCAAAGTTTTTCAATGAGAAAATTAAGATAAAATATATACAATGTAAGTTCAAAAAGATATTCTCAAGAAATATTTCTATTTTGAAATTGATATAAATAAGTTAAGAACAATGAGATATGAAGAACTTTGATTTAAGAATCAAAGTTTTCAATTATGAAGAAGTAAAAAGATTTATACAATATAAGTGCAAATACCTTATCCAAGAATATATCTCCCTTTGAATATTGATATAAAAATGTTAAGCACAAAAAGATATGGAAAAACTTTGATGAGAGAAATCAACCAAGAAATTTAATTTAACAATCAAAGTTTTTGCTATGAAAAAATAAATGAAATGAAAATAAAAATTAAGCTCAAAGATGATTTTTCACAAATATATTTCACAAGGAAGCTCTCTTCATAGTTGTTGTAATGAATGGAAGTGAAATGGTATTTATAGAAATCAAAACGAAAAAATTATGTCCAATCAAACGCATCTATCGGACGTCTGCTAATTTACTGGACAACCAAACTAGCCGTTGAGTGTCAGAAGTCAGAACGGTCCAAAAATTTGCATGTTGGAGTACCGGACGTTCGCCAAGTCTACCAGACGTCCGGTTGACCGTTGACAGTTGACTTTGACCTTTTTTTTATTTCCTTTTTTATTGGTTTGAAAAATGTAGGCTTGTGAAAGATGTTTTCATTTTGAAAATCAATTTTACTTTTGATTAAACATTTTATGCAAGTGATAATAAAAATAACTTTTCGTGCACAAAATAATTTTTGAGCTATTGTCATTCATTACTAAAGATCAAAGTGTTATACCTTTACATATGATCTATAATGCATAGTCTTTGATCTTGCTTCGAAGTTTCTTTAATGTTAGGCTCTTGGCTCTTAAAAACTTTTTGTCTTGGTCTTTCTTTGATGTCGTTTCTCATGCTCTCTTGATCTTGATTTTTCTTGGCGTTAATCTTTCAAGCTCTTATCTCAAATGATTTGACATGAATGCTTAGCTTTCATTTTGATCTTTATTTCAAGTCCGATTTATAATAATTGATTGATTTTAACATTGAACTATCATCACTCAAAATCAATTGTTAGAAACAATATTAATCTTGTTTTTTATAATAAAAATATTAAGAATGAAGTCAACCATAGGTCAACAGTTATTATGTAGTTTAAATAACTTAGTAAAGATGATGTATTTTGGGGCATGGAATAGAGTAGAGAGGAGAAAAAAATGAAGTGGAAAAAAGGTTAGAGCATGTGCAAATGAGTTGAAGCAATACAACGGGTGCCATAGTGCCACATCTGGGCACTTAGTTGAAGAAAAACCCACTGCAAACACCAAACCGAATGAAGGCAAACAGAATAGTTGATGCAGCCTACCGAGAAAAAGAAAATATTAGTTTTTTTAATCTTTTCAATACAGTCCAACTCCAACCCATCTTGAAATATTAGGAAAGTATAAATACAAACTTGAAGACCTAATAACAGGGGGGAGATAGGTCAAGGAAGAAAAGAAGAAAGAGATAGATTAAGAAGAAGAACAACTACAAATTGGAGGAGAATTCAAGCGGCAAATCAATTTTTCTTACTATTTTCTTCTCCTTGTTCTTTTATTTGAATTTGAATATGTTGTTTATCTCAATTATGAACTAAATTTTAAATCTAGGGTTTGATGTAATCAAAACTTGAGAATATTATTTGATTTTGTTTTACTTATTTCTATAAAAATTTCCAATCCGTTTAGTTGTATTATGATTTTAATGCTTTCAATTAATTGACCACTAATTAAATGAGTAGATGCTAGCCAATTTTGACACTCGAGAAATGAGCATTTAGACGCAATCATAAGATTAACACAACGTAGATTTTGTGGATTACGATAGAAAGTGTAGAATCAATGAAGCTTACTCCATAAAAAAACCATGAACTTGATAAATTCTTGATCTTAATTCAAAATAGAGATATTGAAATTGAATTTTAGGATTAATTTGTATCCAGCACTTGAGAAAGGGGATATAAATACAATTGAGTTCTTGATTATAAACATGGAAAAGTTGATTATAAATAACTAGATACTTGAGAATCATATTCGATCGTTAGGTGAAATAAAAAACATAGGCTTTCTTATCTTGAGTAATCTTTCAAACTTGTTTTGATATCCTTGAATTCGTTATCATAATCATATTAGATTTAGTTAGAAATATCACTTACAATATTCATTCATCTAGATAAAGTAGAAGCTACATAATTATAGTACTTAGTAAGAATTGAATTGCAATCTCTGTGGTTTCGACACTCTTAACTCCCGTATTATATTACAAAACTTGATATCATACACTTGTGACAATTTTACATTGTAGAAAATGCATGACAACACAGCTCCCACGCTACGCCTCTACACGCAGAGTCACACCACAATCATCTCCATGATCACTCTGTACCGAGAACGCTTCAGTTGAGTTGGTCATAAACCTGATTTTGTGGTGGTTTGCTACATTTTGTTGTGGTTTACAACGAATATGTGTTGGTTTTGCAATAATTTTGTGGTAAATTTTAAGGTGATTTTGTGGTGGTGGTAATGGTGCTAGCGATGATCACATGTTCATAGAGTGTATGTCTAATCTATGTTGATATCTGGTGGTGGTGATAGGTCACGGGTCACAATGTGTTATAGGTCACATGTCATTATGCATAGGTCACAAATAAAAGTTCAAAGGTAATAGATTAAAAAGATGTTTGCAAGCCATATTAACCCCTCCACAAGTCACACGTCATATTGTATTGCTCATAGATCAACATCAACAGGTCACACATCAAAATTAACTAGTCACATATCGTATATCAGTGTTAATAGGTCATAATTCATATGTTATAGTTCACATGTTATATTGCATAAGAAACAGATTAATTTTCATAGGTAACTGATCTAAGAGAACTGGTCACATGTCATTGAATCAATAACAAATGCAACAATTTCATAGGTCGTATGTCAAATGCATATTTCACAGGTCACAAATTCAAGAGAACTGGTCGTATGCCACTAATTGTTTTGACCTCAGTTTTCTGAATTGGTCACAAATTCAATTAACCATATTTCGACAGTGAGAATTGAAGTTATTTGCTCTAATGAGTACTATATATAACCTCTCCTTGTTCAATCTTCAGATACACAATGTTGACAACTTCAATTTGTGACCTGCATCGTCCAGCTAATAAACCAAATTCCGGTGGTGAGAATCGAAATTATTTGGTTCAACAAGTTCTCTGTAGATTCTATCTTTGTTCGATCTTCTGATAGCTTCCAATTTGTGACCTCAATATTTCGATGATTTTCAATCAACCAGATTTCGATGATAATAATCGAGAATAGGATGGGTATTTGTGGCTTTTCTCTTCTGTTCGACAGTGAATTTGTATTTTGGAGAGTCCGATTTGAGATGGTAACGAAATGCTTGAATTTAGGAATTTAATTTAATGAAATATATATATCACGTGAGTTTTGAAATATTAAACTTGTTCTCTTAAAATTGAAATGGGGTATACTGAAGGCTTGATATATGTATTCTTCCCTATTTCAAATTAGATGAAGCCCTAACTTGGACCTAATATATAATAAAGTGAAGAACAACCTTAGTTGCTACTTAATTTTGAAGTTGCCAGTTACTCTGGACCATTGATCATCATCTGATATTAACGGTGAAAGATTAGAGTATAAATAGGGCTTATGTTGTTGCCCTAGTATAAAAATCTACTAGAATTTGACCTTTATAATCTCAGACACAACCCATCTCCCCTTGAATGTCTCATCAAATTATTTATTTTTTCGAATTTCTGTAAATAAAAAAATAGAAAAAGAAAACACATCAATTTTTAAAAAAACACGAGAGATTTAAGAAGTGTTGAATCGAAAATGCAGTAAACTGTTATGAAAAGAGAGAAAAATGAGAAAAGATAATTAGAGTCAATAGAATTGTGTGTTTTTCATTAAGAACTAAAGCCATATATTTATAGATAAGAATCGGTGATACAATGGTAATAATTATAGAGCTACAGGGGTAAAATTATCATTCACTAAAAAATCTTAATAAACATACCATTACAACACTCCCCATTGAATGACACATTACAAAATATCTACTTCATTAAAATCTTATTCGATAAAAATTCAAAGGGACAAAAAATCAAACGAATGAAAAAAAATACAGTTATTTCGGAGTATTAAAAATAAATGTTGCCTCATTTAAATATTGCTAGGAAAACCTAGTGGGATAAAACTTATGCGAAAGAAAAAGAGTACATCTACTCCCCCTGATGTTAATCACTGAAAATCTTTGAGTCAACGCATTCCAATCTCATAAACTAATTTCTTGAATATAGATGTTGACAGTGTTTTTTGTGAATAAATCGGTCATATTGTCACTTGAGCGAATTTGTTGGATAAAAGCTTCATTGTCTTCATACAAAATTGTTGGATTATCTTTTGTTGAAGTTAAACCACATGATGCTTGGATATGATGGGTCACGTTCCTCAACCATACACATTATCACCCTACTTCATGGATTGCAATAATTTCAGAATGATTTGAGGATATTGTTGTTAAGAATTGCTTCACAGATCTCCATGATATAGTTGTTTCTCCACATGTAAACACATTCATATTTGTGATTTAGTTTTTATGTGGGTCAGATAGATAACATGCATCTGCATATTCCACTAAAGAAGATCCCTACTTTTGAGAATAAAATAATCTCAAATCAATAGTACCATTTAAGTAATGAAAAATATGTTTAACACTTATTTCAATGTCTTTGAGTTGGTGTGGAGTTATATTTTGAAAGGATATTTACAGAAAAAAAAATCAGGTTAAGTGCAATTTGCAAGATAGGTTCATTCTCGAATTACACTGAGATATGGTACTTCAGGACCAAGAACTTTTTCTCCATCTTCAAGTAGACGAAATTGATTATTTTTCACATCGAGTGATCGAACAATCATAGGTGATGCCAATAGGTGTACATTATCCATATAAAAATATTTTGCCCTTATTTGAGCCACATTCTTCTAAAAATTCATTTTTTTAAAACTGATTTTCAATCACATTCTTCAATAAAATATTATTACACGCAAATTTAAATTTTTTCTTTAATTTTTAACCACACATTTCCATCAATCACTATTTCAAAATGTATTATTTCCTCCAAAATGGGGCTTTAACACTTTTTTCTTTATATGTAGATTGATGAACAAATAATCCTTATGCGAAATATTCAATCTGCAATTCGAGACAAAATTTAGTTTTTCCTAAATCATTTATCTCAAATTCATTTTTTAAATAATTAGCAGTTTTGTTGAGCTCTTCAAGAATTTCAATTAAATTTAAATCATCAACATAAACTATCACAATTGCAAATCCAATATTTATTTTCTTTATGAAAATACATGGGCAGACATCGTCATTTTTATAATCATCATTCAACAAATATTCGCTAAAGTAATTATACCACATGCGTCCAGATTGTTTCAATCCATATAATGATCTTTGTAATTTAATTGAGAACATAATTTTTGGGCACGTATCATATGTTTCTGGCACCTTAAGTCATTCAATGACTTTCATATATATGTCACTATCAAGTGAACCATACAAATATACAATTAATACATCCATAAGGCGCATATTAAACTTTTGTGACACGATCAAACTAATCAAGAATCTAAAAGTGATGGTATCCATTAGGGAGAATACGTTTCCTCGTAAACAATTCCTGATCGTTATGAAAAATCTTGAGCTACTAGTCGAGTTTTGTATCTTATAATTTCATTGTTTTCATTTTTCTTTCATAGAAAAATCTATTTGTATCCCACATAGATTATATTTTTAGGTGTTCGAACTACAGGTCCAAATACTTTTCGTTTCTCGAAGTAATTCAATTCCACCTGTATGTCTTCTTTTCATTTTGGCCAACCATTTTTATTTTGACCGTCTTTAATTGAGTGTGATTTAGGATCCTCCTTTTGCATAATATCAAGAGCCACATTAAAAACGAAAATATTTTTTATAACAACATTATTCCGTTCCCATAATTTATGAGATAACATATAATTTATTGAAATCTTATTATTTTCGGATACTTATGGTTCTTTAGGAACCATATTTTCAATATTTGATTGATCAATCTTTTCTAATATTACTTCTTCCGAGATTTTTGGTTGGTTTTTCTCTTGTACTTTTTTCAAGGCACATAATTTTTTGAACCAACTGGTCGAACACTTTTGACGTATGTAAGATTCATTTGCTACAGCTGATTGTCCTGCAAGGACATCAATTTTTTTTGGAATATTTTCTGCTAGTATATATGACTTTGTCACATTTCTTATATCAACAAATACATCGGGTAATTGATTTGCGACTCCTTGCAAATAAATGATTTATTCAACATCTCGCTCACATTGATTGCTGTGAGAATCAAAGTGAGATAGAGTTATTTCATTCCAAAAAAATTACCTTATTTTTTCAGGATGTAGTTTTTCCCTCCCAAAGTTGGGAGAATTATTTTATCAAAATGACAATTTGCAAAACGTGCAGCAAATAAATCACCCGTTAAAGGTTCAAAATACCTAATAATGGATGGTGAATCAAAACCCACATAAATCTCAAGTCTTCGTTGGAGACCCATTTTAGTATGTTGTAGGAGTGAAATAAGAATTTGGACAGCACAACCAAAAATCCTTAGGTGAGAAATATCAAGTTCATGACTAAATGCAAGTTGCAAATGTAAATATTGATAATAGGCTGTTGGTCTTATACGAATCAATGATGCAGCATATAATATGACATAACCCCAAATAGAAGTTGGCATTTTGTTTTCATAAGTAACGGTCTAGCAATAAGTTGTAAATGCTTAATAAACGACTTTGCTAAACCATTTTGTGTATGAAGATGCGTAACTGAATGTTCAATTGCAATCTCAATGACATACAATAATCATCGAATGCATGTGATCTAAATTTACCAGCATTGTCAAAGCGAATAGTCCTAATTGAGTAATCGGGATATTACGCTCGTAATTTTATGATTTGGGCAAGTAATCTAACAAATGCTACATTTCTAGTGGAAAAGTAGGTAAAAATGTGACCATCTAGTAGAAGAATCAATTAATACCATAAAATGACAAAATGATCCACATAGTGGTTGTATTGGCCCACATATATCTCCATGAATTCTTTTCGAGAAAGTTGGAGATTCAATATTGACTTTTGTAGTCGAACGTCTAATGACCAACTTGCATTGCGAACAAACTACACATGGATAATCATTAGGTAAAAGAATCTTCTAGTTCTTTAAATGATGTTCATGTGAGTTGTTTACTATTTGATGCATCATTATAGCTCCTGCATGTCCAAGTCGATGATACCAAAGTATAACATTTTTTGGGTCAACAAACTTCTATTTCGTGACATTATTTGACTCAACTATTTTTATAAATGTATAATTCATGTCAGATGGAAGTGCACGAAATTTTTCTTTTATTTATTTCTGATTAGATACAAAAGAAGTTATGCAAACATATTCAACATTATTTTTTTGTATCGTCTCAATACGATATCCATTGTAGCAGATATCTTTAAAATTAAGTAAATTTATTCTGAATTTGTTAGAATAAAGTACATCGTCAATATATAATTTTGTATTATTTGGTAAAATAATACAAGCTCTTCCAGAGCTTTCAACGATATTCGATGTACCTGATATTGTATTAACATTATTTTTTTCTAATGTTAAGTTTAAGAAATATTTTTTGTCTTGAAGCATAGTATGTGTAATTGCACTATCAATCAAGTAGGTATCTTGACAATGCATCATTAATCTATAACTATATATATATATATATATATATATATATATATATATATAGTTATATTAAAAAAACTTGAATTTAAATTTAAAAGGATAAACATAATTAATAATGTGAAATTCAGGATACATAATAAAGTTCAATTTTTTTAATTTTTAAATTTTTAAATTTTTTTTTATTATTATTATTATTATTATTTTTTTTTTTTTTGCGAAAAGTAAAAATATATTTCAAACTAAATTTCTAAAATAAAGGGAAATACTAGAAACATAGACAATAAACTAATTTATATCTTCCATTACACCACCCCCAATCAAATAATCAATATTCTCATTTGGATCGGTAAAAACATTGAAGACATCCGAATGAGTCACATCAATCGAACCATCATAATCAGTAAAATTTGTCTCCATTTTTCCTTTCCCTTAATTAATTTTTAGTAGAGATCCACAAGATATTTTGTGGTACATGTCCAATGCCATTTCATTCTACATCTAAAAAAAATATTTTTCGTGCACCTTTTTGGATGTGCTACTTTTATTTGCTTTGTGTCTTTTAAAATTGTTGCCTTGTTGTTGATAACATTATTGATTATTTCGTCCATGGTTTATTCTACATGCAAGTCTGAGTCCACACAAAATCTATGTTCATATCCACGTCCTTGTCTTGATATTACATTTGCTTCTGGCAATGTTGTACCGTTTGCTTCAAACAATGATGTAGAACCAGTTGGACTTAATCCATGATTTTTCATCAGCAGTTCATTATTTTGTTCAACAACAAGCAGACAAGATATAAGTTCTGAATACTTTTTGAAACCACGTTCACGATATTGCTGCTTCAAGACCACATTCGAGATGTGAAAGGTGAAAAAAGTTTTCTCCAACATATCTTCATCGGTGATTTTTTCTCCACACAAGATCACTTTTGAACATATTCTGAACAGTTTAGAATTGTATTCACTAACAGTTTTGAAGTATTGTAAACGAAAGTGCATACACTTATAGCGCGTTTTGGGGAGGAATATAGTCATCTGATGATCAAATCTTTCAGTTAATTTTTTTCAAAGAATTTGTGGATCTTTCTCAATGAGATATTCAATTTTTAATTCATCATGAAGATGATAGTGAAGGAAGATAAGTGCTTTTACATGATTCTTTAAGGATTCTTTGTTTCCTTCTTTTATTATATCTCATAAACCTTTTGAGACAAGATGTATATCAGCATCGAGTACTCATAATAAATAATTTTTGTCAGATATGTCAAGTGCAGCAAACTCAAATTTTTTGATATTTACCATTTGATTAACTACATAATAAAGAAAATAGAATTAGTTTTGAAGAATATGATTAAACACCACATAATAGTAAATCAGGTAGTCAATATCAACTTGACATAAGTTACGTGTTTTTCTTTAGGGATAAATACTAAAATAATTTGTTCTTCAAAACATGTGATACTTTGAGAACACATTATATTTTACTATGACTTTTTCAAGAGTAATATGTCAATATTCTTCTGAAATATTGAAAATTATAATTTATGTTTTCCAGAAGCAAGTAATAATTTTCAAGAATATTAATTATAATGTCGTGTTATTTCAGGAACAACAATAAACTATTTATAATAGATAAATAAAAGTATTAGATTTATAAATTATACTAGCATTAAAAGAATAAAACATAATAATTAATTGAACGACAAATATTGTTTCAATAGACAGAGTTACAAGTGCAAGAATATAAAAGCATTACACAATTTTTTTTTAATTGAAAGATGTGCTGTGGGATATTAATTCCTATCTTGCACATAAATTGAGAAAAGACAGGAATAAATCTTGACAAATAAGAATCAGTACACAAATACACGGAATAACAGAGGAGATGAATTCATTATTCGTACACATATATGACATTAGTAAATTAAAAAAAAAAAAAAATGGAGTGAAAAGTAATCATTATCTTTGCATGCTAAACTTTGGCTAGCCAAATAAGTTAACAAAACGATAGAATTACGTGTAAACAACTATAGACAATCACAATTAATTAGGCAAACACCCTTTCAGGTGTAATAATTGGCGGTAGAATTTGGGCATAAGAGAAACGAAAAATGCTATTTGTACATTGAGGGTGACCGCATAAGAGTTTGCGAGACCCATGTGAATAAAATAATATTTCCTCGCATGTGAGTGTGCGATCATTTCTGCGGTCACTCATGATATTCCTATAGCATCACTCTAAAAGAAACAAACTGAGGCAGGGTCACGTAATCATTGCGGCAGAAATAATATGATTCCAACGTAAAATTCACGTGTTACCAAATTAATTTTGGTACACATAAAAGATGATTATGCTTTAAAAAAATTACTACCTTCACTAAGCTGTGTTTTATTAAGAACAAAAGTCATATATTTATAAGTAAGAATCAGAGATACAATAGTAATAATTTTTAGGACTACAGGGGTAAAACTATCATTCACTAACAAGTCCTAATAAACTTACCATTTACAACATAAACCATATAAATCAACTGATAATTTTACTAAAATTGTTAGCCTATCTTAAGTACATGTTCTTTAAAACTCATTTTTCTACAAACTTATTTTTAATTACATATTTTCTCAATAAAATAATTTTACATGTAAATTCAAAATAATTTCTATCTTTTTACCCGCAAATTCTTCAATGCAAAAAAACATACAAAATCTATTCTAAAAAAATTATACGTCAAAAATAAACCTTATGGAACAACCGTAAAAATGTCTCAAAAGGAAAGATTTTCATTTATAAGGGGTGTATGATTATATAGATTGGAGAGCAATGGCCAATGGGTCGATTTATATTGTGACCAATGAATTCTGTCCCACGTGAAACGAACTAATAATAATCCGCTACGTAGTGAACTCCCGGTTCTGGAGTATAGTCAGTGGCGGATCCAGTTAGTGGCAAGCTAGAGTGGCCGCTCTAGCTGGATCCGTCAAGATGTTCAGTTGCTGCGGGCGCGACGTTGGCATGAGAGAAGAATTGAAAGAGTTGCAGAGGGAACTCAAGGAAGGAGACGACCAAATTTTGGGGAAGATTGTGTTGGGCCCCTTTTTTTTTTAGATAGCAGGCCTTTGGGCCTTTTTATTTTATAGGAACAAAAAAATGTGGCCCAAAGGCCTTTTGTCTGTATCTGTATGTATGATATATAATATGCTTGCATAAATGTTGCCCTAATTGAATTCCAAAATCACTTTTCTCCCTCCCCGAGCTCCCTTTTATGGCGTTTCAATTAGTACAGTTGCTGATGTGAGTGGTGGAGGCTGATTGGGGAGGGATTCTGTATGAAAAGCTAATTGTTGGAATTTACAACTGTAGCGGTGCGATTGCTGTCAGGTAAGGTTTTTCAAACAAATTAGTTCTTCCAGTTGATTCTTGATGCATTTGGGTAAAAAAATTCCATTCTCTTCATTGATTCTTCTTTTTCTTGTTAAAATGTATTTTTCCTTTAGAGTTTAACCAAACAAACCTTTGGAATTGGACTTCAAGAGGTGGAGAGATTTAGCCGAGTCAAAGTGACGTCTATTGAAGTGTTCTTACCGCTTAAGGCTTCTTTCTCTTGAGGTCAGCTCCTCATTTACTCCCTGTTTCTTTATATCTATGATTTCATTAGTTTACCACATAATGTTTTAGTGAAGTAATACTATGTTCATGCATGTTCAACTGTTGTGCTCGATTCTGAATTTTTCTGTACTTTTATCATTCTGGGGTTAATGTAGTTTAGTGGTTTAATTGTTTAGTTTCTTGAATGGATATGGTTTGATTTAGATTACACTTTACCAGGAACGATTCAATTGGATTTTATGGATGGTTAATTTGGTTTTCTTCCTCACTAACAAACACCAGTATTTTACGACCGGTTGACCGGTCGGACTAAGCTATTACGATCGTTGATTATTGATAGTCAACGGTCAAAGTCAATCCCACCCTAACTGACCCTTCATCCTGGATTCACCACTGAGTATAGTTATCAAAGTGAGAGAAGAAAATATTTGAATAGTTATTAAAGTGAGATAAAGAAAATAATTTTGTGAAAAAAATACTTTAAAAAAAAAAAAAAAAAATCTCTCCTACGCATGAATGTTCATTTTCAATGTAAGTAGATCCCATGGAACTAAAATTGTCAAATTTCGTCTCAAAATGTCACATGTCTTACATGTGGATTTATTGTTTTAGAATTTTTTTTTTTTTATTTTTTATTTTGCAAAAGCTAAATAGGAAGAAGAGAAAAAAAAAAAAAAAAAAAAAAGAGTCAAAGAAAAAGTAGAATGGAAAAAAATTGTGAAGACAAAAAACTGATACCAATACACCACATTAACAATCTCATTTTGAAAACATAGAAACAGAAGACACGATGGGTACATAGAAAATATTAGAAGCCTTGTTACGAGATGTGTGCTACGTCGGCCACCTTTCCTTATGCATGACAAAAGTGAATTGAACCAAAAAAAAAAAAAAATTAGGGTACATAAGACATTACATAAAATGATGTGAAAGAAAATTATTGGATAAAAATATTGATTATGTTTTAAACTAACAAATGATAGAAAAATATGTGGTACTATGTAACTCACTTTATAAAGCTTAATGTATATGTAGTAATGTCCAATAAAAATTCCTACAATTAGGTTGTATTTCTTTGAGAGTGAAGAATGGACGAGAGGTCCATCTAAAGAAGTCAATTAACTGATCCACTTTGATGATCGATATTAGTTAATAAAGTGATCAAGAGACACTTAGTAATGACTTGTTTACTACGAAAAAATAGCACTTATCGACCAAAATTGTTGATCACTAAAGACCATAAGGGACTAGAATAGGATGGGGATGGTAGATGGATCACCAAAGGATTGTTAAAATAAATGATATATTTGTATAATAAATGATATATCTTACATAATAAGACTCAAAAAGTTGGTTATCTCATCATTTTGTTATGGAATGCATCCTTCTAAATAATTCAAGGTAACCAACAAATTCTTCATGTTTGCAAAATATAAGTCGATCACTCATCTCTTTGTCTACGATACGCAAATACAAATTGTCAAATCAAAGATAAATAATTTGCTCTATCAGTTTGCACAATAAGTAGCACATTCTATTTATACAAACAATATTCAGCAAAAATGAATGAAAAATACCCTATCATTTATGTCGTTGCAAAAGATCTAATACCACTTACAGTTAGTACTATAATTTCGGAGCTCGCTTTCAATGCACATAAGAGGACTCTGTCATAAGTAAGGAGCCAATTCAAAGAAAATATTCTTAAAGCATTGATGTGTCAAAAACTTGAGTGTAATTAGGTAAATAATATTTAATTTCATCATATAATCATATTTTATTATTTTCTTAATAACATTTGATGTTTAAAAAAATTGTACACGTAACAACTTGTACAATTTTAACTCCGCCTATTCGAAAATTAAGTAGCCGATCCCGATCCCGAGCCCAAGTAAAAAGATGACGGTTGTCAAGAAGCAATTAAAAAAAAAATTCAAATCCAAATTCTAATTTTCATAGCTCAATTGTCAAACATCTTGATTGAGTCAAAAGAGGTTTTTTTTTATTTTTCTTTCTAATGAGGTATAATTTCACCTGCTTCCTTTCTCCCTCACAGAACTAAAATCTTGTCTCAATTAAAATGTTCTCTACATTTTTAATGAAAACAAAGGTTGCTTAAGGGGCGTTCTTTTCGTGTTTCAATTTTTAATTTTTAGTTTTGAATTCGTTTTGTGTTTTGAGTGTCTGTTTTGAGATTGCTGAAAATATGTTCTTTTTGTCATTTTGAAAAATCGTTTCTTAAAACATAAAACTGAAAAATGTGTTTACTTTGAAGTCTTTAGAATTTTTTTTTTATAATATTTTATTTCAGAAATCTGATTATTCAATTAATTTTAATAGTTTATTGTTAATATAATATTAAATAACATATAAATCTAAAATATTGTTTTAATCTTAAAATATTTTTTCAGATATTAAAATAATATATAAATTTTGATAATATTTTATTCAATAAATCTGATTATTCAATAAATTTGAATAGTTTAATGTGAATATAATATTAAATAACATATTCATTTTGAAGTTTGTGAATCTTGAATTTTTTTTTTTTTTTTAAGATATAAAAACACAAACTAACTTAAATTTAACAACACGGTTCAATACATACGATTACAATTAAACACAATATAGAAAGTTAGAATCCAGCCGTAAATTCCACAATTAAATCATCACTGAATTGTATACGTTGTATGTAATATTGCCAAGATTATTCCTGATTTGTAGTAAAGATACAAAGGAGATACAAAAAATTATAAACCAACAACTGTTGATCCAAAAAAAAAAAAAAAAAATCTATATTAAAATATGAAAATAAATAAAACAAAATTAAGTAAACTGTGACAACTATTTTTAGTACATTTTGTTGTTCTACCATTAAAAGCATTCTTTTAAAAAATTCTTCTAAGCCTCCTTGCCATAGAGTCACTCTTTACCCCCTCTGTAAAACTCTAGTTGAAAATATGTTCAAATATACAAGAGGTCTACTAAGGCCAGCAACTGTAGTACCAAGATGACTATTTCTACAGCAGTAACCAAGTTGATTATATACATATCGTACCTACACAATTCATGGCAACAGATCGTTGGAGAAAAAAATAGAAGACGAAAGACTCCATAGTCTCTTAGAAGAATATTATCAAAATAAGGAATTTTCTCTCTTATACAAAGATCACTAAGAAAAGATTTTGTTGTCTTCTCATCTTTAATTATGTGAAGTATTGTCTAGTCCATCCTACACCCATACCATCGTTTAATGGTCCATAACATAATAACACAACCAAACCCAATCTAGCGCACACATGAATACAAATTTTATACCCACTTTTGGCATCAGGCTAGTTAGTCATGTAGTTCATATTTTCTAATCATACACATCATTTTAACCTTCCTCCTTTGATGAGGATCATGTCTCCTCCCTCAGCCAAATGAGAAGAGCCATCTGCAATCAATGTGGGACCACATGAGAAAATTGAAAAGATAGGTGCAAACTGTAACGAGACAGATGTTCTACTTGGATAAATAAAAGGGTGAAACGGTGACAAGCACTAGGATCATAAAATTTACCTAGATCACACCAGGTCCATCCAAACAAATCACTCAAAAGGCAAGTGAAGTTTGACTCTGCTTGTGATCGATTAGAATGTAGCCAATCACATGACAGGCATCTCCACACCTACTTTGTGACTGGTCCTGTACAGGTAGATCCAAACTAGGTAAATTTTTCCCACCAGCTATGACAATATTAGAAGTGCCAGAACAGCGTGTGCATATAACTCTACAAAGGGCAAAATTTGGAACTTAACCTAATTAAGGTCAATAAAATCATTAAACAAATAGGACAGGGGATGCCATGGTCACTATAAACCAACAAAACAAAATTGCATTTCAATGAGCAAAGAGGAAAGTTAGAAAAAAGCATATTCTGAACTTCTAAAAGAATCTGGGACAACATTTGATCCCATCAAAGAATAGATATTTACAGCGTTTAATGTCAGATTACAATCTTTCAGCAGAAATTATCAGACAGGGATAAGGGTAAATTATTTGTTCTCGTCAATCATAAACACTGCTGACAAATATGATACCTGCTAATCTAGGATAATAACTGTAAATTATTTGTTCTCTTTCTTCATTCACATGCTACTTATGATACCTGCTAATCTAGGCCTTTTGACTTATCCTTTTAACTAATATATCTAGTAAAGCAGTATGAACATATGTATAATCATTAAAGGCCAAATCAATAGAAAATGACCGCCTATACAAACTACAAGAATAAACATAATTGAATATTTCAGTTTCCACATTGCAAATTGTAAACCATGCATAATCAAGCCAGTGATGAGAGGCTAACTTACGCGTCTAGGCTCCTTATGAACAACTCTCAGTTCTCTAAACCCAATGAATGGGCGAAAAAGATTTGTTTTACTAGTCAAGTGAGTAAGATTAAGCATCAAAATACAGTCACGGTCTTTGGACACAAGAAGTAATCATGTTAGTGTTGAGAATTTACTTAACATGCACAGCGGAAAATTAAACAAGTTTCAATTCCGACCAAGGATCTGCTTTGTGTTTAGATAGAAATTATACATTTATTCAGATCTGCAAACTCCTTTGCTATTCTTTCTGTTCCAGCAATCCTGATCTGCCTCTCACAACTGTCTAATTGTCCAGCCTCCAATGGTATCCACACAGAGAACAAGATTGAGAGAAAAACTAGGGTTTACTTTTCTTGTACTAGCAAAAATAATGAAAATTCATCAGCTGTTTTCAAACCCTAGCAACTTATATATATGAACCCAAACGGGTTTGGCCCGTCTCTTAAACTTAACCCGGTCCAATATTTAATTAATCCAATTAATTAAATCCGATCCATGAATTAATTAATCCAATTAATTAATTCGGATCTATTAATAAGCAATCCAATTAATTAATTATCCAATGCTTGTCAATTAATTAATTGGTAGATCTCAATCTTCTAGTTCTCCTTTTGTGTGTGACCTTTTAGGTTCCCAGTCACAATGCCTAACGACGTGAATTATTATTTTGATCTAATCAAAATTGTTAAATCAAGACACCCTTATGATTTATCACTAATTCACATCCGTCATTCCAGATTGACATCTAACAATGTGTCAGGAAAATACATGTGACGGGAAATGTCACGTGGTATGACAAAATCAAATCCGTTCATTTATCATGAAACTATAATCCCTTCGTCAATATGATCCGATCATTCACGAGATATGAATAAGTGTCAATCTCAATTATCGATCATATCTTGCATTCCACTATTAAGTCAATGTAAGTCGAAACCTCTTTTTCGACTTATGTGTATACCTTGGCCAATGATTTCGTTATCAACTTAACTGGATGAAATGTAGATCATAATCTCTTACTATCTAAGAGTGACGAATCATCTATTGATCATTCACAACCTTCATATGATTCTTGACATACCCGGACGATGCAGTATTAGCAGCCCTTGGTAGAGCAACATCCAACATCACTAAAGTATGACTGCCCTCATATAAGACACTATGATGACCTTAAGTCAAATGACCAATTCCACTACCGAACGTTAGAGATTAACCACTGACACTCAGATAGCTATTCATGTGGAATCTCCCAACAGGTCTCCAATGTTTTTGTTCTATAACAAAACATTCACGTGTTCATTTAAGTGTCACCACACTTTAACTTGTGAGATCAGCTACTTACTTGACAAGTAAGGAATGACACACGTTATGGTTTATTCGTAATAATGATATCTGTATCTCGTTATTACTTACGACTACGGATGATTTAAAATTCAATCATGTGTAATTTGTATCTTACAATCACAACTCCTTGTGATTAACAAATTACCGAAACTTGAATTTACGAACTCTATTATTTAATATCATAATAAATCTTACCAAAATAAATGCATTAAACATATATCAAAAGTACTTATACCCAAATTTGATTGGACCTAGGGCATAACACTTACAGTTAGCTCAAATAATTATAAAACATCACTCCTTACGCTCGGAGGCGGGCTTCCATAGGAGCAATATTGTGCCAAGACTCACATCTTAGCAAGACCAAACTTGATTGTTACTGTATAAAGAGCATTTAAAAATAATAGTATCCCTCATTGTCCAAAAAATGAACCTGTAATTATTGAATGGCTCCTTTAAGAACTCTCATGAGCTCTCTTTCTATTTCACATAGTCTTGCCATGAACAAAGCAACATCCAAAACTATTATGGTCCACAAGTCTACAAATGTATATAAAAAGTTGAAATCATCCTCCTCCAAATTAAGATCCTACTTGGCAGTGAAGTTGAATAAACAAGTGAATATATGAAAAACATTGTTATGCCCATATATTTTATCAACCACTATAAATAAATTTCGAGCTTTGGAATCATATTATCTATCCAACAATCCTCATCTGAAAAGCTTATATGATTAGAAACACACATTTTTTTAATTTTAGTCTTTTCTGATTACATCACATGCAAACAGTAAAGATTTTCTTATTTAAAAGGAAATTGCAAGTGCAACATTTTCACAAATGGGTGGTAGGAAATCATATTCTTTGAAGTTTTCAACCTCGTCTGAAAGCGAATAACTCTTGTAAGTGCTAATAAACTAAAAAAATCAAATACATACTCAACAAATAAATTCCCACAAAAAATAAAAACTGGGATTAACCTAGCAAGTTCAATATATTGAGATAAATGAACGACAATACACAACGTAAACGAAGAGGAATTGTTCCAATTACAAAGCTAACCTCGTATTTGATAGTCCGCCTAGTGAGAAAGAAGCCAAGAGGAAATGGAAACCCAGTTAAATTGAAGTAAAATCTACCTCCGCCACCACCATCGCCGCCTCTAACGGTGCTTGCAGCAGTAGAAACAACCAAATTGACATCATTTCCAACAGACACCGTATAAAGGAAGATCCCTTAAATCAAGCCAAGGATCCCAAAACATAGCAGCAAGCCAAGAATCAAGCCTAGAATCAATAGCCAAGAATCATGCCGTCTGTTATAAATTTTCTGTAAATTAATTCATTGTAACAATCATCACTATTATTTAGGCATAATCTCAGAAAGTTTACTAGAATAGCTGGTGTGAAAATCTGTATATAAACACATATGTGTTCATGTATTGAGTGTGATCGAAATATACAGAAACATTCAGGAAACAAAATCTCTGCACAAATTCAAATTTCATCATGGCATCAGAGCCATCCTCTAACGAGACTTCGATCCCCAACCCTACCCACTACCCATCCTCCCCAACAGATTCTCCGTTGATTGCCTTGAACATTTTGGCTCAAATCAACAAGAAACTCACTCCCTCCACTTTTCCTCAATAGCGTGCCCAATTTGAGGCCCTTCTCATTGGGTAAAATCTCGTAGACTATGTCATCGGCGATCACCTTTGCCCCAACCAAACCGGCACCACCACATCTCTCCCTCAACAAAACCCACTGGGTGAGGCAGGACAAACTCATTCTTAGTGCAATTCTGGCATCTACCGCAACCACCATCACTCAGCTCATCTCTGCTGCCAAAACTTCCCAAGCAGCATGGCTAAAACTCAATACTCTTTATGCGAGCAAATCCCGAACTCGGGCTATGCAGCTTAAAGAGGAACTCACTCTGATTAAAAAGGGAAATCAAACAATTCAAGAGTATCTGCACATCCTGAAGTCTTTTGCGGATGAAATTGCCCTAATTGATCAACCTATTTCTGATGATGATCTCACTTTATACATCCTCAATGGTTTGGGTGCCAACTATCGAAAGATTGCCACACCAATTAGGGCTTGAGAAAAATCTCTGAGCTTTGAGGAACTCCACGACTTACTCGTGGGTCATGAGGCTTACCTACGCCGTCTTGTAACCTCCACCCAGCAGCTGATTGCCACAGCCAACTACACAAATCAACGAGAAATTCCAGCACTTCTTCTCGGGGCTTATTCAGGCAGCAAGGCAATAGGAGTCCTTCAGCCCAATCGTTTTCATCTTACGGCCCACATGACACCAACAATCAGACCAACTTGGGCCGGTATAAAGAGCAACGTCGTTTTCAGCCCAAATGTCAACTTTGTGATCAATTGGACCACATTGCCAAACAGTGTCCAAAATTGCCATTTTCTGATGCCCACAACAAATTGTGTCTCCACTTCTCAACAACGGGACACCAAATGGCTTATCGGCTTTGCTGCTTCTCATAATATTATTGGAGACTTGGGAAAACTATCAATTCATTCGGAATATGATGGCATAGATGAAGTTGTAATAGGTGACGGTACAGGTTTGCGTGTCTCACATATTGGTTCATTGGTTTTTCAATCACCCACCCCACTTAAAAGACACATTTTGTGTTCCAAGCATTCGCAAGAATCTAATTTCCGTTCACCAATTTACAACTCAAAACAAAGGTTTTCTTGAATTTCACCCCCAATTATTTTCTTGTCAAAGATCAGATCACGGGGGCGACTCTACTCAAAGGTGCATGTGAAAACGGTGTTTACACATTCCCAGACTCATGGTGGAATCTTCTTAAAAAATGGTTGCGAATGTGCATGAGCGGACATCAATTGATGGGTGGCACAAGAGGCTTGGACATCAATTGATGGGTAGCACAAGAGGCTTGGACATCCATCCAAAAAAATTGTCTATTCTCTTATTAAATCTTTTTCCCTTCCAATAACAAAAGATCAAGAATCTTTTATCTGTACTTATTGTCTCATTAATAAAGTGCACCAACAACCATTTCGTTCAAATAGTCTTACAAGTCATACACCCCTTGATCTTATCTACACAGATGTTTGGAGTCCCACGTCTTCAACTGGCATTGATGGTTCATGCTAATCCTTGATTTTAGTTTACCATTTTACCAAATATATATGGTTTTATCCTTTAACAAATAAATCCGGAGTTAGCACAATATTTCCTCAATTTTTAAACATCTCGTGGAAACTTGTTTTCATTCAAAAATCAAAATTGTTTATTCTGATAACGATGGAGAATTTGTGGCTCTCAGAACATATTTTTCCATACATAGAATTAGCTACTACACCACCGCTCCACACTCACCACAACAAAATGGAGTCCCCGAACGTCATCATCGTCACATTGTTGAAATGGGTCTAACTCTCTTACATGATGCATCATTAAGTTTATCATATTGGCCCTATGCTTTCCAAACGGCTGTCTATCTTATTAATCGACAACCTACACCGTTGCTGAATAGTAAATCACCATTTCAAGTCCTATTCCAACAATCACCAAATTATCTCAAGTTAAGAAAATTTGGATCCCTTTGCTTTCCCCTAACCCGGCCCTATAACTCCAACAAACTCCAGCCCAAGTCCATTCCGTGTCTATTTGTGGGTTATTCTCATGTCTATTTGTGGGTTATTCTCAACCCAAAACGCGTATCAATGTCTTGATCTAACCACAAAATGGACTTATCTCTCCAGACATGTCATCTTCGACGAAACACAGTTCCCCTTCTAGAATCCATCTTCATCCCATCCGTCCAAGCAAGCTGTGTTACCCATCTTAGTGGATTCTCTCCTGCAGCCACCTCCAGTGCAGTCTGACCATTCACCGCTTTCATCTGCACCTTCAGGTGCATGTCCTAATCCCCATTCTCCCAATTTGGTTGATCTTTCCCTTTTTTGGTCTGCACTCATTCCCTCGCCCAACCCGAGAATCATACAGATGCACACACTCAGTTACCCTCTCAAGAAATCACTGTATCCGCAGAAAATAACCCACCCAATAATATCACTCGTACCCATTCCATGACCACTCGGTCTATGAATAACATTCACAAACCTAAACAATTTCACTCTGTTACCAAGCATCCAATTCAACCCACTTGTGTGAGTCATGCAATCCGGGACCCAAAATGGAGGAATGCCATGTCTGAGGAACTCACGGCATTAATGCGGCATGATACAAGGGAATTAGTCCCACCTCCCAAAAACAGTAATCTAGTGGGTTGTAAATGGGTGTTTCGTGTTAAAAGAAAATCTGATGGCACTGTAGATCGCTTTAAAATGAGACTAGTTGCAAAAGGGTACTATCAACGCCCTAGATTGGACTACAAAGAGACATTCAGTCCAGTCGTGAAACCGACCACTATAAGAACTGTTCTAACCATTGCTGTGATTAAAGGGTGGATTTTAAGGCAACTTGATGTCAATAATGCGTTTCTGCATGGTAGGTTAACATAAAGTGTTTACATGGTTCAACCCCCAAGGTTCAAAGATGTGACAAAACCCAACCATGTTTGCCAATTGTAAAAGGTCATTTATGGCCTAAAACAAGCACCAAAAGCCTGGTATTCGACTCTAAAGACCACGATCATGGAGCTCGGGTTTGTCAACTCAAAAGCTGATTTCTCTTTGTTTATCTACAAATCCAACTTTGTTATATGCTTCTTGTTGGTGTATGTGGACGATTTAGTCATCACTGGAAACAATAATCAATTTGTTGGGACAAATCATTGAAAAACTTGGATATTCCTTTTCATTAAAAGACATAGGACAACTTCACTACTTTTTGGGCATGGAAGTCATCCCTACAAAAGCTGGTCTTTTCCTATCTCAGCGTAAATACATTCGAGAAATTTTGTCCAAAAGCAACATGCTTGGTGCCCAAGATGTCTCCACCCTATTGTCTACTACTACAACCCTCAAACTCTTTGATGGAACATTATCTGTGGACACCACTGAATTTAGAAGCGTTATAGGTGCTCTTTAGTACCTCTCTTTTACTCGGCCGAACATCTCCTTTGCAATGAATAAACTATCTCAGTTCATGCATAACTCATTGGACAACTGCCAAGAGGCTCCTTCGTTATTTAAAACAAACTGTTTTTCATGGTATTCACATACAACAGAGCAGCCCATTAACACTCACAACTTACACATATGCAAATTTAGCAGGCAACCTTGATGATAGATCTTCAACTTCAGCCTACATAAGCTTTCTTGGTACCAATTCTATCTCATGGAGCTCAAAAAACATAGGGTTGTTGCTAGATCTTCCACCGAGGCTGAATATAGAGCACTTGCAAACGCGGCATCTGAAACGATTTGGCTTCTGGTACTATTTCAAGAGCTCGGCTTGCCTATTTTATCAAAACCAAAACTGCTTTGTGACAATATGGGAGCCACACAACTGAGTTTTAATCTTGTCCAACACTCTCGCATGAAACACATTCAAATAGACTTACACTTTGTGCATGACATGGTTCAAAAGGGCACACTTGAAGTTCATCATGTTAATACACAACACCAACTGGTAGATCTTTTAACGAAACCATTGTCAAGGCAATGCACGGAACAACTCAGGAACAAGATTGGCCTTGCTGATGGCAACCCTATCTTGCGGGGACGTATAAAGGAAGATCCCTTAAATCAAGCCAAGGATCCCAAAATATAGCAGCAAGCTAAGAATCAAGCCTAGAATCAATAGCCAAGAATCATGCCGTCAGTTATAAATTTTCTGTAAATCAATTCATTGTAACAATCACTATTATTTAGGCATAATCTCAGAACGTTTACTAGAATAGCTGGTAAGAAAATCTATATATAAATACATGTGTTCATGTATTTAGTGTGATCGAAATATGCAGAAACATTCAGAAAACAAAATCTCTGCACATATTCAAATTTCATCACACCGTGAGAGAGTTCGCCTAGAATTTGTGCGTCAACGGGGAGGGGGGAGAGAGAGAGAGAGAGAGAGAGAGAGAGAGAGAGAGAGAGAGAGTGAGATGTGAGAGAGACTGAGAGAGAGAGAGAGAGAGAGAGAGAGAGAGAGAGAGAGAGAGAGAGACATGATGTATTTTTTGGACCTACGCGTTTTCCGCGTTTTCTCTATTTTGGCTGGAACCTTAACAATTTTTATTTTTTCAAAAATTCAATTTCGAAAATGAGAAAGAGCATTTTCACCGTTTTTTTAAAAAAAAAAAAAAAAAGCTTGAAAATGGCAAAGAGAACGAGACCTTATTTTTTCTAAAATCAAGCCTCAAAAAATGAAGAAAACATTTCCTCAATCGACAATACCTATGATTTTTGAAAATGGATTCTTCTTTTCGGAGGCTTCATTAAAAATAAAATAAATAATGTATACTTAACTAATTGTTCATATACAATTCTAAATCCGTCTACTCGAAAATAAGTAATCCATCTCAAATCCGGATAAAAGGAGGACGATTTTCAAAAAAATAATTTTTAAAAAAGTTTCATATCTAATTTCATATGCCAATTCAATTTATTATTCCTACATTTCACTTCTACAACTTTATACATTTCATAATCATACAATTCAATTATTCAAATTAAACATCATATAAAATATATACATTCAATATTTCAATTTCACGAAAAGAAAAATTGTTAGATCAATATTTTAGTTGTCCGAATAATTATTGTAACCTAGTAGAAGGATTAAAAGGGGGAAAAAATTGAACTCTGGCCAAGCTCGTTACACCACAGCCCTTTGCCACTCTTACTTGGAACGAATTTGAGGGAGAAATGACTAGGCAGCCAAACGTACTATCAAATAGGCTTGTAGCTTTGGAGCTCGCTTTCCGTGTAGGTAGATGTCTCTATCCTAAGTAAAGAGTCGATTCAAAGAAAATATTCTTAAAGCATTGATGTGTGAGAAAATTGCTTGTAATTAGGTAAATATAGGGATGGCAACGAGTCGGGCCGGCTCGGCTCGCGGGTCAAAATTCTAGGCCCGGGCTCGGCTCGGGCTCGGAGGACCCGGGCTTTTTCCGGGCCCGAGCCGAGCCCAAGCTCGGTGAAATTTTTGGGGCTCGGCCCGGGCTTTGGCTCGGGCTTTCTCCGAGCCGAGCCGGTCCGAGCCCGGGCCGGCCCGTATTTTTCTATTTTTTTAATTTTTTTTTTTAAAAAATCAGTATTATTCTATTTTTTTTTACATTTTTTTTATTGAGAATCCAAAAAAATCCGTGATACGAGCCGGCCCGCGTAGGTCGCGGGCCGGCCCGGCTCGGGCCGAGCCCCAAAAATGAGGCTTGGCCGGGCCTTGGCTCGGTTTCCCGGGCCGCGAGCCGGGCCTGGACCGGGCTTTTCACGGGCCGAGCCCGGACGGGCCGAGCCACCGAGCCATTTTGCCACCCCTAGGTAAATAATATTTAATTTCAACATATAATTATATTTTCTTATTTTCTTAATAACATTTGATTTTTAAAAAAAATGTACATGTAACAACTTATTTCTTTACAATTTTAACTCCACATACTCAAAAATTAAGGAGCCGACTCAAAGAAGATACACTTAAGCATTGACCTGTGAGAAAATTGCATGTAATTAGATAAATAATATTCTAATTTCATCATATAATAATCACATTTTATTAATTTCTTAATAACATTTGAATTTTTGAAAAGAATTGTACACGTAACAATTTGTTCATATATAATTTTAACGAAAATGCTATACGTACATAATGACGTACGAAATGCATTACACTCCCCTTACATGGAAGGAGCCCATACACAATAAAATATTCGTGAACCCCCTTCTTGTGAGGAAGTGTAATGCATTTGGCGATTTAAAAAAAAAAAAAAATCAAATTCTAATTCTAATTCTAATTCTAATTCTAATTTTCAAATCTCAATTGCTAAACATCTTGATTGTGTCAAAGAGGTTTCTTTTAAAATTTTTTTTTCTCCTTCCCTAACACTGCATGGAGAAAGGAAGCAGATGAATCCATACCTCGTAGAGAGACTCAGAACTAAAATCTTAACTCAATTAAAATGTTCTCTACATCTTTAACAAAAACAAAGATCACATATTTTTTCTAGAATCAAACCTTCAATAATGAAGAAAACATTTCCTCAATTGACAATGCCTAAAATTTATGGAAATGGATTCTTGTTTTCCGAGGCTTCATTTCAAAATAAAAATGCATACTAAATTAATTATTCGTTTACAATTTTAAATCCATCTACTTAAAAATAAGTAGTCGATCCCAAATCTTGATAAAATGAGGAGGATTTTCAAAATATAATTTTTTTAAAAAAAGTTATATCTCTAATTTCATATCTCAATTCAATTTATTATTTCTACATTTTACTTGTAGAACTTTATACATTTCATATTCATACAATTCAATTATTCAAATTAAATATCACATAAAATTTGTACAACCAGTATTTCAATTTAACGAAAAAGAAAGATTGTTATATTTCGAATAATTATTATAACCTAGTAAAAGGCTTAAACGAAAAATAAAAAAAATAAAAATAAAAAATTGAACTCACGATCAGACTCGTTATACCGCAGCCCTTTGTCACCCTTACTTGAAAAAGTGAGAAACGAAATAGCCCTTTGTCACCCTTACTTGGAAAAGTTAGAAATGAAAGATAAGGTTGACTAGACTGTCAAACGTACTCTTATGTAAGCCTTCCAAACATTTCCTATTTGAGATTGGAGTGGTGGGTTGCACGAAAAAGAAAGATTGTTAAATCAATATTTCGAATAATTATTGTAACCTAGTAGAAGGATTAAAGGGATAAAAAAAATAATAATAAAAATAAAAAATAAAAAAAAAGTTGAACTCATGGACAAGTTCTTTATACTGCAGCCCTTTGCCTCCCTTACTTGGAAGGGATTTAAGGGAGAAACGAAAGATAAGTTTGACTAGGCAGTCAAACGTACTCTCATATAGGCTTCCAAACATTTCCTATTTGAGATTGGAGTGGTGGGCTCCACAAAGTTGGACAAATCACTATACTTCTCCAATTTCTAATAAACCACGCTCTTCTTCAATTTTTATAATTTAATCATTAAACTTGAAGTATTCCAATTGAGATTATGTTTGTACCGTATTAGATGGCTTCATTCTATTATGTGAAATTGCTTAATTCAAGCCACAAGTTCAATCATATCACGCATAGGCTATTACACAGTCATCGTACGTTGCCTAAAAAAAATAACCTCGTCAACAAATAACAACAAAGTAAATTACGGGAAAAATGTAACACAGTTGAAAAGCTATATTACACACATCTATACTTAAAATAATGCACACTCGAGTTTAATATGGGTCACAGTTTCAGGGTATTTAGGTGAGGTGGAGTGGGGTGGCAAAAAGCTCCATATCTCAAATTCATTTATTAGGTTTTGAACTATGTACAGTGAGAAATGGTCGACCGTTGTGAAGTCACTGCAGCTTAGGATCAACTCCCACATCTTTCAATGTCTCAACTCTAAGAGGCCTGGAATATTAAAAAAAAAAAAAAAAAAAAAAAGGTAAATCTTAACGTCCAATATCTACCTTAACTACCATAAAAATATGAGTAATGCCATGTATTAGAGATGCAACCTCAAATTGTGTGACACTAAATAATAAAATTTCATTTATCATTTCATGTCACGGTGTACCACACTAAAGTTGCAACTCTAGCATGACTCCGAAAATAGACTTCCTTTCATTTTCGAAAAGTATAATTTATATTTTTAAATTAATAATTTAAATAAAAGTAGTCATATATGAACAAGATACACTGAACCAAACTATTATTTAAAAACTATTTCACACAATAAAATATTTTATGTGCTCTCAAAATTTTTCCCTATTAAAGCTCTTTTTTAAAAAAAGAAAAATTACTATTCAAAACATGACCATGAATTAGGGGCTAAATAAAAATATATTAAAAGACTAAAAAATAACAAAAAATGATCCAATTAATATATCTAAAAACTGAAAAAATAACAAAAATGTCCATAATTTGAGATTAAAAAATAATAATAATCAATTGAGAGCACCATAGAAGAGCAATATACCTGGTAAACATATCCCCTCGAATGGGATCAGGTATGACTTCTTGGCGATCGAAGTCCTGTATATGGGCAACCTTTCGGAAGAAGGATTTTTTGATAAACTTATCGGCTTCCTCCACCACGTGCTCCGGCTCCACCACCTCCGGTATAGTTTCCCTTTTCGACTTCTTCACAAATACATTAGGAGCCCTCGCCAGTTGGTGCAGTGCTGTGTATACTCCAAAACCAACCGACATCGCTATCATCCCAATCGCCACAAACACCGGCACAAAATCCCCCTTCGCCGCCCTGACCAAAAAAAAAAAAAAGTAAAAATCATTCAGTAAATCGTAAAATTAAGGAAAAAAATAGCTTCCCAATATGAATTTACTGATTAATTACTTTGATTTGATGCTTGGAGAGTTGAGCATATCAGCTGTGGGAGAATATGCTTTCATTTTTGGAGAAGTCGACGTCGTAAAATTCGAACTTCCTCGTAGGCGATTCGACAGAGATTTCCAGTAAGCCTGTAAAATAAATCATTCAGAAAAAAGAGGAAAAATTAAGAACTGTACAAACATATATATATACACAGGATTGAAAATACGTACTGGGGATCTGAAAGCCATTTTGAGTGACAGAAAGGCAGAGTATAGAGTAATTCCTTCACTGAGTGCATAGATATTAATGGATACAAATATATATAGAGTGGCGTGGATGATTCGGGAGACACGTAGACGTGCAGGAAAAGGACAGGTGTCAAATAGGTAATTGTACAGTTTCACCATGGAACCCTCTTGAAGAAACACGTCATTTCTCCACTCCACCTCGCCCACGCCCAACCCGATTCTTCCCGATCGATTAATAAGTTCCAATCTGCCCGTTGAAAATGTTTATGCACTTATCCGCAATTTTATTCTTATAATAATTCAATGAATATTTACTTAATTTTGAGTAAATTATGTTAATTATAAGAAAAAATTCCAACTTTAATATAATTAGTGTAAAAAGGATTATTTGGAGCTTAATTAAAATTTATTCAGAGCAATTGAAAATTATCTAGGTTGCAATCAATTGAAAATAGTAATGGAATAATCGAAAGAGAATCACAACTTCTAGGAATGAAATCCAACATATGTCGTGTTAATTGTTTTACTATACATAAAATAAAAATCACAGAAGGATGGGTGGTAACTGGTAAGTCAATTTAATCATATTTCAAAATTCTCTACAATTTCGTTAATATACCACTCTAATTTCTTTATTCATAATTTTACAATTATTATACAATTGTTCCTTTATTTTCATATATTTCTTCAATTAAGCTATTCTGGTACTAATTATTTTTATTAGTTGTAGTTCCTATTCCTAAATTTTGTACAAAATTCGATATTCTTCGATAGTTCATATACTCCATGCACGATTTTTGTCAATCTGCGATGTTCCAATTCCGAAAAATGCCGCCATATAAACATATCTTTAATCGAGGTACAAACCTACTCATCATAACTATTCTATAAATTTATATGGTTAGAAAAAAATATAAATTATAAGGGTCCGTTTGATTGCAAGAATGGAATTTGAGTAGAAAGAAAATGAATTACAGGGATTTGAATTACCTAAAATTTGTTTTACCAAAAATTGTCGATTAATTGTGTTTGATTGGTATAATTTTTCATCAGGAAAATTTTAGATCTTTTGGTATTTGTTTGACTTTATTTTTTATGGATTATTTTTCATGAAAATTGTCAATTAAAGAGATTTTTTTTTTTTTTTTTTTACAATTAAGGCTAGAATTTGTTTCAATTGCCCAAACAAATAATAATAATCATCTGGAAATGTTTTTCCCACCAAAGTGGTGGGAAAAGTTTTTCATCCAAAATAAAGAAAACAAGCGCATGGGGGGTTGGTGGGAAAAGTGATTGCCAAGAAAATTTTTGGCATCAAACATGAAAATTGGGTGAAGATGGAAATGATTTGGAAAATCATTTGCAATCAAACAAGTCCTAAATGATTAGAAAATTATAGCATTGTTTTCATTTATTTTCAATCTGTGGTCTGCAAAAAAATCTTTAAATATATATATATATATATAACAACGGTGACTACGAAATTCATAACTAGATTGATGTGCAAGAACGCCAAGAAACCCGATTTTGGATTTAAATCCAACGAAGTGAACCAAAAAATCCAACGATAGCAAGATGCATTGAGTCCCTTGATTACACAATGAAAAACTCTCATACCGATGTTGAACACCACAAAGATTATTCATCTTTGATAAGTTCGAAAAAATTGTTCATGGAAGAACAAAGAGAAAGAAACATTTCAATTTTTCATATAATAATCAAGTCTAAAGTTTACAATGAATTCAAATAATTATTTATACTAAACCCTAAAAATAAGGAAAATTCGAAAATAATTTGCCAAAACTATTAAAATTTGTAATCAATTAGAATTCTAGCAAAAAAAAAAGAAACAAAACGCGAGAAAAACAATTTATTCGGACGCGTCCGGATGGGCAAACTCCACCAACAGTTTTCGGTATTTTAGCCATAACTTTCTTCACTGACGTCCGATTGAAGTGTTTCAAAGTGCGTTGGAAAGATTACTTAAAGATCTACAACTTTGCTTCAGATCTAATCTTCCAATTCAATCATTTACCATGTCAAAAATGGGTCTCAATATGAGACAAAACCTTAATTCTTCTTCTGTTGCTTGAATCATCAATTCATGTGACATTTATCAACTCCCCAAAGGCTCGAACCTGGCTTAGGACTTTCCAAACAATCATCAAATTAGCGATAAATCATGGCGCATCCAGGATCACATCATGACCATTATGTGCCGTATTAATTAGTCCACTTGGACTCCACGTCTCATGTGTCACAAAATGAATTTTTACACCACGACCTCCAAAGAGTGTTGAAACAAATGGATGCATCGACCACCGAGGCTTTCCTTATTGAGGGAACGCAGACACCTTTTAAGTTCAAACTCTGATACCATTAACATAGACTTCAATACAATAAAACCATGTTTGCACGGCAAATGTTAACTAAAGAACAAACCTCAACAAGAATCTTGTGCAAGGAATTTTGTATACAATTATTGTCCTTGAGGTGCCTTTGGCATTTCGAAGTATAAGGAATTTTGCATAAAATTATAACGTAGAGTAATAGGTAGATGGTATCATGGTGAATTAGAGTATAATCATTTGCACTATCAACCATATGATACAACATAGAGGTTGGAGATGGATTTAGACCGAACAAGAAAAAAAATGCTAAATGACATTGTTTTAAATGAAAAAACAGAAAATACTATTAACCTTAATCAATAATATCGCCATCTATCTAGATCTAGCACCATTCGATATATTTTTATACTAAATTCTTTGATCTAATTTGGTGTCCTAAAAACAACCTGAAAGAATATAGGAAATTAGAAGTCAAAAAATTGAAGATGTGCTATGTCAATGGCTAAAATGCTTCAAATTTGGTGGTGTTCCAATCTATTCAAAACTGTATATATATCATCAGTGTGAGGATGCAAACAATCTCCTGATACAAACTCATGGTATACCCCGTTCAGTTGAATACAACTACAACCTGCATTCTTCTTGATTCCCAATCTGGAATCCTTCAATTTCCTTACCTTCACCAAGTCGTCCCATCGCTGTGAATTTGCATACACATTAGCCATGGCCGAATACACCCCGCCATCTTCAGGTTTCACCTCGATCACATGCTTGGCTGCTGCTTCTGCAACCTCAACGTTCCCATGTAATTTACATCCTCCAAGCAAACCTCCCCACACAAACACATCGCCTACCATGGGCATTGCTTCGATCATCTCCATGGCTTCTTCAATCAAACCTGCACGTCCAAGCAAATCTGCCATGCACCCGTAATGCTTCAGCTCTCGTTGGACACCAAAAACACTCTCCATATCTCTGAAAATCCACTTTGCCGAGTCGATAAGCCCCGAGTGGCTGCACCCAACTAACACTCCTAAAATGGTCACTCCATCAGGTTGTACACCATCTTCCACCATTCTTGAGAAGTACTGAAGTAACAAATTTCCTCGGCCATGCATGGCCAATCCAACAAGCATCGCATTCCATAAAGGCACATTCTTTTTTCCACACGACTCGAAAACCTCCATAGCAATCTCAATGCATCCACATTTTGTATGCATATCCACCAAGCCAGTCCCCAAATATGAATCTATTCTTATCCCATTCTTCAATATATATTCATGTACCATCTTCCCCTTTTCAATCTCCCCTAGCTGTGCACAAGCTGAGAGCATCGAAACCAAAGCAACATTATCAAACTTCACCTTGGAAGCAATCATATGATCAAATAGCTCAACAACTTCCTTGCACCGATTCATTTTCGTGTACCCCGCCATAAGGGTACCCCAAGAAACAGCATCTCTTTCAGACATTTCGTCAAACAGATCCCGGGCTTTATGAAGCTCGCCAGCCTTAACGAACCCATCGATCATCACATTATAAGTAACCACATCTCTATACATACTTTCATCAAACAGTTTGTATGCAAGCTCAATTTCCCCATTTTTACAGTATATACATGCAAGTGAATTGCATACAAAAACATCATCTGAGAACCCAAATTTAACTGCTTCAGAATGAAGGGTTTTGGCAAGTGAAATCCCATTCTGCAAACAAACACAAGCTTTTAGAACAAAAGGGTAAGAATGAAAATCAAGTGGGATTGATTCTTGGCGCATTTTGATGAAAAACATCAAGCCAGTATGTGGGGTAAAGAGCATAGAACATGCCCGGATCATGATATTATAGTGGAAAGTTGAAGGATTGGGAATGAGATTGAAAACTTTTGATATGTATTGAATGGATGAAATTTGTGAAGAAGTGCATGAATGGAGGATTTGAGTGAAGAGGGGAGTGGGGTGGAGTGAAAGGAGGCCTCTTGAAATGGCTTGGGCATGGACTTGTTGGATTTGTTTTATGGTTTTGCATTTTTGTTTGAGGATGTTTATGAGGAACGATTTTTGTTTGCAACTTATGCGCATTGATTTCTCGAGGAAGGACAAAAGGGTTCGGAAATCTCGTTCCAATCAGAGTTTGAGGTGTAATTTTTTGTGTTCAAATGGTATTTGAAATATAGCCATGTTTGGTCGGTTAAAAAAAATAAACAATTAATTTTAAATACATATCTCATGAAATTCACATATTTTCATTCATACGTTTCATCAATTTGTATTAAAATCTAATAAAAATTTGATTTTAATTTCCACCAAATATGGACATAATATACTTTCTCCATCCATTGGAGGAAAAACGTTTTGGATTTGGATTTAATTTTTAATTTCATTGAACTAGGTTAGTGAACTTTAATTTAGTTTTAACTTTCATCACTACGTTACTTATCATATCCCAAATTATTGAAATTTGCTTATTGGCCGTCATATCTCAAAGAAGATTTACATGATTATTATAAACATGTTAACCTACTATTATGTTGTTTAATAAAATTGTTAAAATAAAAGAATACATGTTGTTTTTTGTTTTTTGTTTTCTATATATATTCTCTTACCCTTCATTATACTATTTTTGTTCTTAGGGTACCACGTAATGGTTATGTCAAAGATTAGTTATCGTATAACTACGTATAATAATTTCTATTTATTTGAAAGACGACAAGTGATGAAATGTGATAGTAAATCGAAGTTAAATGAATGAACTGAGATATTAAAATTTAGCAATATAATTAAAATTTAATTAAAAGTTCAATAACCATGAATAAAATTTACCAGAAGAAATGGAGATGAAAGTTAAATGAATGAATTGAAATAATTAAATTTAGCAATACAATTAAAATTCCATTAAAAGTTCAATGACCATGAATAAAATTTATTGGAAAAAAAAAAGGCGTGGACGGCAGGATTCGAACCTGCGCGGGCAGAGCCCACATGATTTCTAGTCATGCCCCGATAACCACTCCGGCACGTCCACATTCTTATTAACAATGTTTTCATTGTATTATTATATTGGTGTACAAATACTGCTTTTGTCTTTTGAATTTATCCATGTTTTCTTATGTTAATTAAAAAAATTACAAGTTGCTTGAGCTCAAATATTTTGTGGTGTTTTGACAGCTCTATTAATTTCTACATTAGTTTTTGTTTAATAGGGATTAAAATCAAATTTATCGTAGATTTTGATATAAATTTGATAAAATACGTGGTTGAAAAGTTGTGAATCTCATAATATATATTGTTAAAATTAATAATTAACTTCCACTTGAATTCCTTCCAAACGGGAGTTTAGTAAGTTTAAGAGCCCGTTTAGCCCCCTTTTTATTCTCATTCTCATTCTCATTTTTTCTCTTTCTTTATTTCAACCACAAATTTTTTAAATAAAATAATATTACACACAAATCTAAAACTTTTCATCATTTTTCCACTACACATCCTTTCATCAATCACTATTCCAAAAATTATATTCTCATTAAAATTAACATCAAACACACTCTAAGTTTGCCTTGTAATTGAACTTCGAGATTCTATATGCACTCTTTTTCTAAAAGTTGGTTTTATGGTGAGTATTAATGTGCTTAAAATAAATTTTCAATTACCATATTCCTCAATATGGAGTGTACTTTCAAACCAGCAAGACGAGTCTTGATACATAGATACTTTGGGAAAAGGTCATGTCCTGTAAAATGTGATTGAAAATATGTTTTTAAAAATGAGGGTCAAACGAAAACTAATTTCTCTATGAAGAGTGATTCATCTTCCAATTAGCAAAATCTTGAATACGTCTGCCTTTTCTCCACACAATTCTAACTTACTATCATCTTCCTCTAGAGGAGTGGCTGTCTGAAGAATCAAGTACCTTTGTTTATAGAAGGATTCAACAACCTATTTAAAGTGGTTTATAATTTTCAAAATTCTTCAAGAACAATTATGAGTAGAATCCTAATCTTAAAATTCGTAGCTCGCGTCCGTAGTTTGATTGATCAATGACCCCATATATAAATACTTAGAATTAGTAGCACTATCTTAAATTTCGAGTATTTAAATATAATAAATAAATTCTGTCGAGACTCCTTAAATTTAGCAAGTGTATGCTACTTTAATTTTCCTCAATTTTGGTACTTAAAAATGGGACAAAATGTCCACCACTTAAATTAATTAATGCCATTTGGACTAACGATATTGTCAGAATCATTTGAAAATGAAGTGGATGGTGCAAACAGCGACGGATGCAGACATTTTGAATTAGATGGACAATCAAACTTGCAAAAATATTGCAAAGAAATTTTCATTCAAAAATTTACTTTAAAAAATATATATCACATGTAATTTTACATCCAAAAATTTACATGGGTATGACTTTTTCGTATGTAAAATTTCGAAATTGTTTTGTCATATTCCATGTAAAATTTCCTAATAAAATGATGTAAATTATATTGAAAATTTGTATCACAAAAATAATAATAATTAAAATTTTCTAAAGAAAATACGAGTTATAGACCTCTTTTTAAGATGCACGTTTGACGCATCTTTAACTATTTTTGATATCTGTTAAGACCAATTGATATGCCTATGATATAGTTCTTGAAATGAGCTCAAGATGACATAAGCGATTTGTGGATTCGACTAGCGTACAATCGTCAGAGAATTTTTAAAGTAAGCATGTTATCGAAATTTTCAAAATACTAGTTTGAAATGATCTATTTTAAAGAATATACGAGTTATACGCCTCTTTTTAAGATGCACATTTGATGCATTTTTAACTATTTTAGCTATCTATTTAGACCAATTGATATGCCTATAATATAGTTCTTGAAATGAGCTCAAGATGATATAGGCGATTTGTGGATTAGACTAGCGTACTATCATCAACAAATTTTTAAAGTTAGCATGTTATCAAAATTTTCAATCTATTCAAGTTTGAAATGATCTATTTTGACAAGTCGTAACATTTGTTGTGATTGGTTGTTTCGCGCGCTATTAACAACGTAGAAAACTAGACCGTGAGCAAGTAATGATATTAAGAATGCAATATTTTAACTTCATTTGACATTTCATAATATTTCAAAAATTAAGACAAAAATATAAAAATTTAGAAAAAAAAAAAAAAAATGCCCCAAAGTTGGGGAGGGGGAGCGAGGGTTCACATGACCACCATGCCCAGCCCTCTGGGTGCAAAGTGATTATCTTCCTCTACATTAAAAGAAAGGATCCAGTCGATCACTGATCATTCTTGGCACCCCGTGTTCACACTTAACCAGTTTGGGGTTTGCTTCTTAGGGGCACTTAACTGGTTTGGAGTTTGCTTCTTTCATGCCTAATAAAATTAAAGAGGAAATTACAGTAGGTGTCAAGTTTCTAATTACAAAAATGTCTAATACGTAAAGTGGATGACAAAATCAAAACGGTGGAAGAGCTTGATGGACATATCATGCGTTGTGTGCGTGATCAAAATGGTAAACATGTCATCCAAAAATGCCTTGAATGCATTCCAGAGGAGCACATCCAATTTATTATCTCGACAATTTTTTGACCAAGTCATGTCTCTTTCTGCTCATCCATATGGGTGTTGGGTTATATAACATCTTAAATATACTTTTTATCTTTTTACATAATTTACTTTACTCTTTTTTTTTTCTTTTTTTTTTTTTTAATTTGATAGTGATGTTTTATTTTCCACAGAGTATTAGAGCACTGTCAGGATACAAAAACCCAGCGTGAAGTTATGGAAGAGATTCTAGGGTCCATGAGCATGATGATATATGATCAGTATGACAATTATTCATTTAGGTTTACAAAGTTTTTTGAATATATTAATTTGTCATCTAAATATTGTTAGCATGTTGGCATTGTGTATACATTGAGAAGTTTTGTTTGGAAATATCTGAAGTTGAATATGCTGTATCAGAAGTTTTGTCAAGGTTAAAGATGTATATATTTCTCATGCTCATTCCATTAGCAACATAGAGTTTGCTCACATCCACTTCACATGAAAAATTGGTATATTATGGTTCAAATGTTTAAAAAGAAGTTATCAAAGAAAAAAGAGATAAATATATTTTGCAGACATGCTAACAATACCTTAAAAATAACTAAGCTCGTGCATTGTACCAGCAGATGACTAGTACTCTATAAAGAGAGGAATATATAAATATGTTGGTAAAATTTCAATAATAAAAAATGAAGTTACAAAATAACAAAATCAGAAGAACTGAGGCATTCGTCTCATTCTCTTTAAAGAGATTCAAGCTCTCCATGATTGGCAAAGCCTAAAATACGATGCAACAAAATTTCTCTATGACTTGTGCCCTCCAGGATATAATAGTCAGCATGTTCATCATTGATGTGATATTGATAAATGACCAAAGAATGGTCCTATTTGTAGGTGAAAATAGGCCACCCAAAATAAAGAGGTGTCATAAATGCATGAAGGTTATATATTCAATTCCCACATTTTCACCTTTCATTTTCAAACCTTCGACCTCTTCACTTTCGTAACTTCCAAAACCGACAAACTTAAGAAAATGCAATGAATAAATTAAATATATTAAAGTGCACCAACAAAATATATACACACTATTAGTGTTTCTTCTTTCGGGCTCCTCCATTTTGTTCGTATAACTATTTTAATGAACATTTTATCCTTTGTTTATAGCTCCACTGGGAGTGAAAGTGGGGTTAGTGGAGCCCATGATTTACTGTTTTGAACTTGATGTCCCCTCAATACATTTTTAACATCTCGACATATCACATCTTATTAGTAAACTAGAAGACATCAATACATTTTTTGACACGTCAATACGTTATTCTTTTCATTGCTATTAAGAAGTGCTACGGCATGTCAAAAATATATTGGGAAAAATACAGTAAGTTCGAGATAAGATCTCAACTCAATGGGGGTGGAGTGAGGTAGGGTGGGGAGAACCATTGAGCTTGAACAAGATTATATATAATTGGACAGGGTTGTCTAATGTTAGACACTGAAGATGAAGAGAAAACTAATTATCCCAATAATACTAAATTGTGCATATATTTACACACACTGATTATCCCAATTTAGTATTTACTAAATTTTCGAATTGCTAACCATTGTTGTTTTCTTAAAAAAATCAGTTGTCCATCATTACATGTCATTATTAGTTATTCTCAATATAAGGTGTTCACTAAAATCCCACAAGTATACGATATTGTAGATGTTTCAACCTTTTAGGTTGGTTGCTTCATGCTATCCTCATCACTTTTTCTCACACGATATGAAATGAGCCTCCACGAAGGCTACTTGAGATGCTACCTCGTTTATGAAGCAATACTTTCATTTTTTTGAGTGTTACATACATATGAAAAATCTCCCCTGTTTGAATTAAATAGATTGTATACACTTGTATAAAAGGGAAGGCCAAATTACTAGAGATTTAAAACTAGGTTACAATTATTCATTCTAACTGATTACTTAATTATGCTTATCTTTTATTCTTTCAAAGCTTCGGATTTCTTAGATTTAAATTAGATTTTCAAAAAGATTATGACAGTTCACTAGGGCCCCTTTACTCCTCCTTTTACTGCTCACTTTGTAGGGGTCCGGACACCCACACATGGGAGATGTGAGAAGAAAAATACAAGAAGGAATTAAAGTACATCACTAAGTTTTAAGGAAAAAAAAAATGAAAATATTGTACTAAGGTTCTGCCTTCTTCTTGTAAAAACCTTAAAACCTTAGGGACTGTTCTCTTTGTATTTCAGTTTTTCATTTTGAGTTTTGGATTCATTTTGGGTTTTATGTTTTGAGTGCCTGTTTTGAAATTGCTGAAAATACATTCTGTTTGTTATTTTCAAAAACTGTTTCTCAAAACATAAATCTGAAAAATGCGTTTACTTTAAATTTGAGAATAAAAAATTTATAATGTTTTAATGAAAAACTGTCTCTGCGCTTGTTGATACAGCGTTTCCGCTTTGTCTCCGCGCGGAGATCTGCGTGCGTGGGTGATGAGCGCATTTCCAGCAAACGGCAATAGTGACATGTTTTTTTTGTTGGGTCGTCTATGGATGACAATAAAGGAGAAAGCACAAAGAAACAATATCATTTATAGCATTTATCGACTTCTCCAATCAACAGAATTATGGATTTAGCAAAATAATCTCAAAAAATCCAGAGAAAATAACACCAAAAATGGGTCTTCGATTGAGTGTTCGATTCTTCAATCTGCCATAATAAAGGAACGGGAAGCAATGAATCTTACAGGAGAAAGAGGATATATGAGAGGAAGGTTGTTTTTTAAGTTGGGATTGTTTTTCGCATTTTCAATTTTTTGCTTTTTTTTTTTTTTTTTTGGGCTTGAAAACGCTCAAATGTCAGTTTTGACGTTTTGAGTTTTCATTATAATTTTTTTTTTCCAAAAATTCATTTTCAAAAATTGGAAAAAAAATATGTTTTCACTATTTTGAAAAATAAAAAACAGAAAAAGACATGAAAACAGTAAAGAGAACAACCCTTCAGTTTCTTGATTGATTACTTGAATCTTTTTCCTTTTGGGGTCTCTTTTCTTGTTGATTGGTAATTTTTTTGTTCCAAGAGGCCTTTTTGGCTTGTCTAATATTTGTGCAATAAATCTCCATGGCTCGACTTGAATATATGTGTATAATGAAAGCCTCCAAACCTCCTTTAATTGCTGGATTAAGACATGTATTTATAAACAAAGATTTAGGCAAAATCCTTATTCAAATTGATTTTCACAAATAATTTGAGAAGATAAAGGAAACAATTGCCTTTTTCTAATTGGACTCGTTTTCTCATATAACTTTAGTCCTTTATGTTCTAATATTTATAATTAAGTCATCTATATACCAAAATAATTAATAATTGACCCGATGCAAGTTTCGAAAGTTTGCAATTTAATCTCCAAACATTTCAAATGTCAATTTTAACTCCTAAAACTTATGAATTTTTATCGAATAAAAGAATAGGACGAAGATATATACTCAAAGTATGAAGTCAAAGTTGTAGAATGATATGAAGTTTTTAAATGAGTAAGCTAAGTCCATTATAGTTCATTTAGTTGAGCTTTGAAGAGCCATGTGATAGTAATATCATGAACTCCCTTAATACTTATAATTGATTACTTGTAATCCGGTTAATCTTCAATTGGTTCGAATCAAATCTAATTAAACTCTAGTAACCTTTTTTCATAGCAATTATATCCGAGTTGGATTTTTTTTCTTACAATTAACTCAACTTACACAAATTAAGTAAATATATGCTCAATTTACATATAATTGAATAAGAATAGAAGCTCAGATAAGTGCATAAAACCAGAGACGGATAGAGGGGGGCTGGGCTGTAACCCGGTCCCTCCCCAGCCCATTTAATATTTTTAAGGCAAACTTTTTTTTTTTTTATGTGTAAATTTTTTTTCCCGCGTATCAGCCCTATCTCAGATCTAATCCTAGATTTGTCCCTGCGATAAAACACACTTAGCAATTATCACTATCTTCTTTTCCTCTACCCATATTCAATTTTCCTTATCATTTTAATTTAACTTTGTTAAGTTATTATTTATCACATTATTTTGTTTTCAAATTTATAGTTAGATCCCCCAAAAGCATCCTGAAGTTTACCAAACATGTACCTAGCATATAATGTGTCCCGTGTCGAAGATGGCAACAATGTCTAATTCCAAGCATTTTCACCTTAGTTATGTTCCAGTAACTCATTAAAAAAAAAAAAAAAAGATGGAGAAAATGCAATTTTATGACCATAAATGACTTTTCGTAACCAACATCTATGATTCCATCCATATCACCAATAGATATTGATTCTATCAGAACCATCAATGATCATAAAAGGTATATTAATATTTATAACAAGTTTAAGATAAACTGGACCTAAGATGCGATGAGGACACTTGAAAATCCAATTAATTTTCAGACTTGTTTACATAAAGATAATTTCTTTTCACTAGTTTTGTAGACATGTATATAAGCACTTCTTTAATTATCAATAAACATGGTAAAATTTATCATCTAGGAAGTCAAGACTTGCTACGCATCGCCCGAGGCACGCCATGTGCTAGCCATCTAAGAAACAGGAAGAAATCATTCAAGGCCTGCACTCCATATCACTTCCTCTATCTAGCCTATCCGATGTAATCAAGGTAAAAGGATGAAGTGAATTAAGCACCTCAAACAAAGCGAAATGCTAGATGTCGAACCTCAATGTTCTAGGCGAGGTGCCACAAGTTGCTACAGTGAAATTCTGAAGCGTTATGCCTTTAATTTCACTAGGCATCTTTCATAACATTCTCCAATCTAAAGATCTTCCATACGAGAATATTTTGTACATCTAATTTGATTTGATTTGATTGACGGCCTATGGTTGACGGTTTGAAACATATTATGGTTGACCCATGGACCGTCAGGATGAGGTCTTGTGTAAATATCCAATGGATATCACATCTTCCATTCTATTAGATAAGCTCATACTTGATATCTTCTAAAAAATACAATTTTTATTGTTTGGACAAAATTAGTAAGCATACAAGATTGTTGACAAGTAATAGATAAAGTGAATTGTGAGTGATAATCCCACGAGAAATAATGTTTAATCCTAATTCACTAGTTACTATTAAATTTGATGTTCGTGACACAAAAGAGGTGATTAAGTTGTTATTTATACTAATTCTAATCTAAGAAAGCAATAGAAATTCTGCCAAATATGTGAGTGATTTTATTGGATTTCAAATCCCCGTATTGCCATTTATTTCAATTTTTTATTCGTAATCTAGTCAATTTCTTGCTTTCGTGACATCCAATAAAACTAGTGTATTTAATTGTTTTATTCAAGACAAATTAAGTCTATTCTAATCATGATCCGATTTTAATCCTAATCCAAATTCGTAAGACCAAAATGCATTAAATTGTAGATTATCTTTATGATTGCATATGTGATAAAGATTATTCCTAATTCTATCTACATATATTAATTTTATCGTGTTCTAAACTTATTGTAAATCTCCCAACACTACAACAAACAACTAATTATTCAACGAAAGCATTAACACGAGAAAGTCAAATTGAACTAAGCGCAAACTCACAAACTCGGTTTACTAACTTAGGTGATAATTCATATACATATAATCGAATAGCGATTACGTACTACGATCGATTAAAATGCATTCGCCACTAGGTTTTGGAATAAATAGCAATTACGGACTATAAATCCCAAAATAGCATATATTGTATCAACCCAATCATCTAGTTGGCCCGCTAAATAATCGAGAATAACAATAATCACATTAAGCATAATGAACTAAACACATTAATCTCAAGAACACATTAAAGCACAAATCGATTAAAATATCATTCTAGGGTTAGAAAATAACCCTCAATCACATAGGGTTTAACTATACATGGAAGTATTCACTCAAAACCCAACAAAATACTACAACATAAAGATAAAAACGAGATTAAAGAAAGGAGGAAAAGCTTATTGAAGGAATATAGGTGGTTCAATTCTTCAATCTCAAAGGGTCTTCTCCTTCTTCATCTCCATTTCCACCATTGTTGTAAGAGAGGAAAGCACCAGATTTTATCTCTTTTTTGGTCGGCTTCCTCTCATCTTTCTTGACCTAGAAATGGTCCCAAAATGTCCTATTAATATAGTCTTGAAGGTAGGAGGCGTTTGGGGTCGAAAAATGGACCGAAAATGGGTTAAAAATCGCGTTTTCACGCTACCTGGGAATTTAGGCGCCGTGGTACCGGGATCGGGCGCCATGGCGTGCGCCAATCTGAAAATTTATCCTATTTTATATTTTTGAGCGCCATGTCGCCCATCTTCGACGCCATGGCGCATGGCTTGCTGAAACACTAATTTACACACCATTTTTCACCACTTTCAAGCCCCAATTCAATCACCATTTCTTCATGGTTTAGATCGTCAAATCTTGGAATATTTCGTCTTTAATTCTTTTAGCTCAATTCTTGCTCAAAATCCCTCCTAATCTTCAATCAACTCGGTTTTCACCTAAAGAACAAAAGCAACAAAATAAGTTAAAACTAAGATGCAATTATTTGAAAGTCGACTCGAAATCCAAATCAAGAACAAAAGTGAACTAAATACGAGATTGACGAAATCAATGAGTGTTAGAGGAAAGAGAATGAAGAAAATAAGTCAAAATGAGGAAGAACGGAGTTCGGGGGCCAAAACGACAAAATTGGAAGCTGATTGTACCATGCGGCCGCATGGTGCAATGATCCATGCGGTTGCATGGCTTCACCAGAACGCCGCTCGAGCCCAGTACTTGAACCATGCGGTCGCATGGTTATTTTTCGATGCAAAAATTTCTGGTTTCCGTTTTTAAGTAAAACTCTTATAGAAACTAATGGGGGACGGCTTTAAAACCCTAGACTCGACAGAAAACGGGGGCTACGCACTTTTAGAGATTAATTTTGACATTGGAGAGCAAGAACACGAGGAATAACCCGAAGATTCATCAAGCACTTCAAGGAATTAATCGAATATCTATTCGGGTGATGACGTTTCTTCACTTATTCTTTTGTTTTTCTTTCTTTAGCATGTTAGGCTAGTTTTTCTTGTACTAGGAGATCGATGAACCTTGTAACATGATATTTTAATCTTTAGTTTTACATTTTTGACATTAAAACACGTTTTTGGATATTTGAACGATTTATACGTATTTATTCCATATGGTTATTGTGCGCACGTTAATTGTATGAATGTGGTGATGTATTTTATGCATTCGAAAGAAGGGAAATAGATTCGACGTAGTATAAATTGTCATAGGGTCCGATAGGGGATAGAAATATACTGCTATGCTCTATGTGAATTTTTAAGTGTTCATAAAAGTTAATGCGTTCTTTTATGTTTGTATTCGTCATAGAAATATAGTCGAATCGCATGATAGAATAGGTTTAATATTACTCGAAAGAGATTGTTAAATTTAATAGGAACATTGATTCTTCAATATTTAATCGTGTTGTCAAAGTGTAAAATTAGGATTTAAATTGATTGTTGCATGGGGATTCGTGATCCTAGTACGTTTTTCTCATTATAAGAAAATCAATTTGCATTCAATTTCATAGTTCATTCTAGTAAAATTTGCATTTAGCTTAGCCAATTCATCCATATTAGTTTTCATAGTTAGTTTGGTTAGCATTCAATACAAAACTCATCAAAAATTCATTTAGTTTCGGTTAAGGTCGAAATAATCAATATTGAACTACTCAATCTCTGTGGGATCGACAATCCGGACTCTTAAAGTCCACTTTATTACTTGTAACGAACCGTACACTTGCGGTGGTTCTAAATCGAACGTATTTTCGTGAACACATACCTCCAAACTTGTTCTTTTCGCTCTTTTCAAGTGTGTGATCTAAGGTTGAATTTTATATTATCCTAACCTCTCTAGTTTAGGTAAATCTCGCTAATTGCAACTCAACATGCCAATAAACAAGGATTCTCCTTTAATTTTGATTATTTCAATCTCTAAGACTCGACTAACAATCCTTTTATCGAAAGTCAAATTTATCTTATTATGTGTTTGAGACATAACTAATGCATTTAGCACATCTTCTATTTCATGCACTTGTTTTTTCTATTTTTATATTTTTCCCCAATTTTCTTCTTTTCAACACTTTTTTTCCTTATTTGCAGCATTATCTCCCTTAAACTTTCTAAATGATCTATGTAACAAGCTCTAGATCGATGACTTTCAAGTCAGTTGACTTTAAGACAATAAATTTTAACACACTTAATGGCCAAATAACTCAAGTCATAAAGGCTACGAAGAGAAATTTTCAAGTAAAATGTTTTTTATGCATTGATTAGTACAATGTCTCTTATTAAACACTTATCAAAGTAAATTGACATCTAATTTGAGACTTTCGCCTAATTTTTTCCTATTGACCTCAAATAATCCACACAAGATTTCTAATTTCATACGTGAAATCCTCATGTATTTCAACTATTCATATAATAGTGAAATCCAAATTATTCTAAATTTGGTAAGGATATAAAATATAGTGGTTTTGGATTTAACATCTATCCAATTATGAAATCAATTCATTTCTACACAATGACTAACTTAATTCACATGCTCAATATATATCGAATTTCACATGAAAAAGCAAAAATTACCCTATGCATGCAATCTATTCACCATTCATGGATCAACTCATAATTCATTATATTTCTCATTGTTAGTCTGGCCGACTAACTCACCCAAGCACACATAAAGAGAATATTTTTGGAGTTTTTTTCGAATGTTTCAATTTTTTATTTTTTATATTTTTTTTAATATCTAAAGCAATAAAACACACACAACAAAAGAAAACTCATGTTTTCCACCCCAAACTTAAGCTAGATATTGTACTCATTGTCTTAAATCATAAGTCCGTATCTAAAGGGGTGTGGAAGAAAATGAAGAAATTATTCCTCTAATATAGCATGAAATCCAATGGCTACTTGTCATATTGCTCACTTTGTCTTCATGGTTAGTGCTGGTTTAAGTTTTCCGCGATGTCATGTTCTTGTACAATGCGGTTAGATAAAACTTTAATAATCAATACTTGGAATAAGTGTTACTTAGCTCAAACATCTAATAAATCAACTAAATCTCAAGGACCTAAGGGGAAATGGAAAATGGGTGATGATTTCCTAATAATTAAATAAAAACTACTGTAAATTATCCCAAGTCTAGAAAGCTTAATAATAAAAGAGATAGAAATATTGGGTTTCCTCCCAACAAATGTTTGTTGAGAGTCCTTAGCTTGACTCATTCATTTATAGGCTATTTATGGTGGCTTGAGAATGGAATTCTCAGCTTTGCACTTTATACACTGGTTACAACCTTTTTGTTCATCCTTAAGCCTCCACACCATTAGTTTTCATTGTTGTCCCTACAAACAATTTCACATTCATCTAACCTGCCCTTGTAGCTCTTCCAATGATCCACTCTTTGGCAATCCTCAAAGTAGGAAGGCTACTTAAGTGGAGTTTTAGTAGTAAAGATCTGCTATTTATCCTCTACCATGAGGACTATCTCATTCGAGTCAAAATCCAGCAAGATCGGACTTGTTGATAGAAATGGCCTCCTAGGATAAGTGGCATTTGATATGCCGCTTCAATGTCTAGGGTGGTGAAGTCAACTAGAGAAATGAACTCTCTAGCCTTGATAAGCATTCTTCAACTTTCTGTAGGGCTATTTCTGCGATCAGTCCGCCAACTAAAGGATGATAAAGTCGCTTTGTGATCTCTCAATCCTAATTTTCTGTAAAGAGACAAAAGAGTCAAGTTAATACTCATTACTGAATCAATTAAACAATTAATACTTTGTAAATTTCCTATGGAGCAAGGTAGAGTAAGACTTCCAGGATCTTTTAGTTTGGTTGGAATCCTACACTCAATAATTGCGCTGCACTCTTCAGTAACACCGTTTTCTCATGCTCGGCCAGCTTTCTCTTTTTAGTCAACATCTCTTTAAAAAATGAGCAGTTTGAGATTTGAAGGATTGTGTTAATGAAGCAGATGATGACATGTAGCTTCTTTAAAACATCCAAGAACTTGATGAACTACTTCTCCATCTTGATGTTTTGCAGCCTTTGAGAAAAATGGACTAGAGATATAAATGATGTGCCAAAAATTGTTGCCCTAAGTCGTGAGTTGTCTGAGACTAATTGTTGATCATTCTCTGTTGCTTCTTTGGACAGCTCCACCTATTTATTGCCCTTAGTAGATATTTGAGTGTTCTCTGTCTCATTCCTCTTTGTAATAATTTCTGGCAACTGAATACCACTTGACACGCCCAAAAGGGGGTCAAAATAAATTCCTTACTTTTCTAAAATTTGTGTCGTTCAGTAGTAATGTGCAAGTAAGGGTCATTCCCGCAGAAGATTGTTTTCAATTATGTCAATTGCAATAAGAAAATAAAAATGTGCAAATAAGTAAATGGAGAGGGGGTTTAGTTTGATTTAAACTAAAGAAAGCTATAAATGCATAAAGTAAAAGAACTAAAATAACAAAGCAAACAAAGGAGTGGAAATGTGATCGAGGGATATTTCTTTACCGCTAGAATGATTTTCTAATCGATATTCGCAAAGAATTTTCGTTCAAAAGATCAACAACAATTCGAGAATAATCACAAGCTCGATTACCTCAAACTCTCCTTACATTTTAGTTGAATAAAACAAGCTCTTTACCCAACCCTATTCATTAAATAACCTAGGATAAGCTCCCTAAATTTAATTTAACAAAAGCATTCACACGAGAGAGTTGAATTGAATTAAGCACAAACACACAAGCTCGGTTTGTTAACTTAAGTGATAATCCACCTACATTTAATAGAAAATTCCTCATAATCCATCAAAGTGTAGTTGCTACTAGGTTTTGGTTAAATTAGCGATTACGTACTAAAAATCCCAAAATAGCATAAATTGTAAACAACCCAATCATCTAGTTGGCCCGCTAAATAATCGAGAATAACAATAAACATTATAAGCACAATGAATTAACCACATTAATCTCAAGAACACAATAAAACACATATCGATTAAATTATCATTTCTAGGGTTCCAAAATAACCCTCAATCACATTAGGTTTAGCTACACATGAGATATTCAACAATAGCACAAATAGCCAATAAAATCATACAATCCATTGAAAGAATATGAAGATAAAGTGAAGAGAAGCTTATTGAATAAGAGATGGAAAGATGAGATCGATGGCAATTTAGCTCCTTCTTCTTCTTCCCCAAAGTTCCTCAATGTTTGCAAAAATGGAGCTCCCAAGGTTTGGCTCGGTTTTGGGCAGCTCCCCCTCTCCTTGCTTGACCTAGAAATGGTCCCAAAAGGTAGTATTTATAGTAGGTTGAAGGTAGGAGGTGATTTGGATTGAAAACGGGTCAAAAACGGGTCAAAAATCACGTTTTCGCGCTACCCGGGAATTTGGGCGCCGTGGCGCCCAGATCCGGCGCCGTGGCGCCCGGCATTCTGAAAATTCCTGTTTTATGGGCGCCATGGCGCCTATTTACGGCGCCGTAGCGTGGGTCAATCTGAAAATTTATCCGATTTTATGATTTTGAGCGCCGTGGCGCCCATCTTCGACGCCATGGCGCATGACTTGCTGAAACATTGATTTACACACCATTTTCACCACTTTCAAGCCCCAATTCAATCACCATTTCTTCATGGTTTAGATCGCCAAATCTTGGAATATTTCGTCTTTAATTCTTTTGGCTCAATTCTTGCTCAAAATCCCTCCTAATCTTCAATCAACTTGGGATACCACCTATAGAACAAAAGGAACAAAATAAGGAACAACTTACTAATGAAAATCTAACAACTATCGAAATTTAAAGGTCTAAATAAGTGCAAAACCCGCACTTATCACCACTCTTAGTAGTGATAGCCTGAACCTGTTTCGTTGTTAGTTGCATTCACAGTTTTTGAGAGAATGGAATGGGTGGTATATAAACTTTAACAGGGGTGGTGGGAGTGAATGATGGGAACTCAATAATTGCATAATCACCGTCTTAACTGCTAATACCTGCTCTGCGGGTTCTTATTTATGTCATTCGACAAGGTAACCAGTGGTCTTTTGGCCAATGCAGCTGGGATCTGCCCACCTGATTCTCTAAGTGATGCGACCCACGTAACAATAGTAGCTGCTAAAGCCACACAAGATTGATTCAAATCCAAGAAATCAAAGAAATCAAAGTTTTGAGTTTACCCAAAAATATTGAATCAAAAAACCAACACAATCGCTGATAATATATTGAATCATTAATCCCAAAATACAAGACTCAAGAATCTCACCGGGATTGTTTGAACTCCACAAGAAATAACTCTTGATAAGTTCGTGAAATTAGTACAATGAAGAACAATGAATTGAAAGCAAAAATTGCTCACAAAATAATCTTTCTATTGAATATGAACGAATGATTTTGTACAATGAAATATGACTATAGTCTTTTGATGATCAAATCTTTCAGTTAATTTTTTCTAAAGAACATATTGATTTTTCTCAGTGAGATATTTAAATTTTCAATCCATCATGATGATGATGAAGGAAGATTAGTGCTTTTGCACAATCCTACAAATATTCATTATTTTCTTCTTTTATTGTCTTTCCCAAACCTTTGAAACAAGTTGGATATCAACATCAAGTATCCATGATAGATAATTTTTGCCATATATGTTAAGTCCAGCAAACTCAAGTTTTGTGATTTGATTAACTACATAATAAAATAAAATAAAATACAATTAGTTTCGAAGAATATAATTAAACATCAAGTAATCAATATCAACATGATATAAGTTATGTATTATACTTTAAGGATAAACACAAATTTAAAATAATATGTTCTCTGAAACATGTGCTACTTAGGAAACACGTTGTATTTTATTATTGCTTCTTCAAGATCAATACCTCAATATTCTTGTGGAATATTGAAAATTATAATCTATGGTCTTCATGAGCAAATAATATTTTTCTGAAATATTAATTATAATGTCACGCTACTTCAGGAGAAACAACAATTAAGAATTAATTCAATAATTAATATTTTATTGCTAAACAAAATTAAAATGAAACGCTCAATTGTACACTACAATGATAATATTAATTAATCTATAAATACACGTAAATTAACTTAAATTCATTAACATGAATCGAGTAGAATACAACATTACATAATTTATGGGATGCGTGTACAATCAATAATAATTTATTATAGATGATACCATGTACAATCAATAATAATTTATGGTATGTATTTAGATGTATATTATAATTGATGTATGTGAGACCAAAACGATATCATTGATTTTCAAACTATTTACCATGTACAGGTAATGATTACAATTATTGTACATGAATTAATTATACAAATGCATAATGATATATGAAGCCGTATATATAAATAACTTAATGGGTTTACAAATCAAAAGGCATGGAACATGTAGCACGAATTGATTGTGTAGAAAATGACACAATAATGTGGGCTGGTCTTTCTAAGAAATGGGCCTGTGGGCCGGTTCTCTTTGATAATTCTTGGAGCCACCTTAAAGTGGCAAAAACGTGTTACTCCAAAACATGCCTTCTTCATTTAAAGAACAGAAGCTCACGATCTTGTCAAGCGTCCTCCTTGTGGACCGTTGGATGAAGGAAATCTAGAGACTTCGATTTATACTTGGCATTAGGGTTTGAGACGTGATACTCTCTAGAATTCATCCATCTCTCTCTCTCTCGAAAAGCTCTCTGTGTGCCGCTTTCTCTCCCTTCTTCGATCTCTTAGATTTGTCCATAATATGTTGAAATAATCCAGCCACTTTGCGATATGTGCCTTGTGTGATGTGTATTTGTAGTTAACTCCGGCTGTTGGCGATTATTGTGATGTACAGTGTGATTTACGATTGGGTGAAATCTTGAGTGATGTTCATCTGAGTGCCATAAGTATTGTACTGGACAGATTCATTGATTTCGTTGATATAGTGATATTCTTCCGGTGACGGAAGCTCAAAAGGGGATTAGGAACTTTGTTCTGAACCTCTTGTCTTAGGGCGAAATTTCTTGTATTTTCTTTACTGTTTTTTGAGTTATTTACTATTTCTGTTAAATGTTTAAAAGGCTGACTATATTGAATCACTCATAACAGTGGTATCAGAGCATAAAACGGTGGTTCTTGGCTTCGGGTTTGGTAGATCTAAAAATCCTGCACTCGGTTTGATGTTCTCTGTTTTCTTCTTGAAACCCTAACTAAGGGCTTTGGTGAGTTCGTTCTAATTTTAAGATTACAGTGCAAGCTACTTGTTATAATTTAGAGTTCACTGCTATAGAATTGTTAAACTCTTGATCCAAGACTATCTTGGTAATTCCTTTGTCCAGAAATCGTGAGTTGTCTGGAATCTGAGAGTTACTTTGAACAAACAGTCAAGGATCTTGATTATAATTTCCTGCATGTGATTTCTTATTATTGTATAACAAATATTCTGTGAATTGATAAATCACTTATGTGACTGCACTGCTGAGAATGTATTTTTCTTGAAACTACTGAGACACTTCATACCTTGTGATTAACTGTAAATTCTTGTATTTCTTGTGTGATAATACCTGATTTACTGCAAGCTCTAATATCCTGCAACTGTCTACCTGTTCAGCATATTAATTGTACATTCATTAATTTTCTTGATCATGTCAACAAAATTTGAATTGAATGTTTTCAATGGCAAAAAAGACTCTAGTCTCTGGCGCCAGAAAATGAGAGCCATTTTACTTCAACAAAAATGTGCTAAGGCTATTGATGGAACATGGCCAACTGAACTTGATGAAACTAAGAAAACAGAACAAGATGAAAATGCATGGAGTTCTATTTTTCTTCACTTGTCTGATAATGTGCTTAGAGAGATAGGAGAAACAAAGACTGCTGTTGAATTGTGGAAGAAATTAGAAGATACCTATTTGAACAAAACCAAGCCTAATAAAGTGTATCTTCTAAAAAAATTCTTTGGTTTTAAACTTGATCCATCTCTTGACCTTGAGGTCAACATTGACAGATTCATGAGAATATCCCGTGACTTAGCAAACTGTGATGAGAAACTCTCACAAGATCAGCTGGCTGTAGTCTTGTTAAATTCAATAGGTGACAAATACAAAGATGTAAAAAATGCTATTGAATATGGTAGGGAAACTCTAACTACAGATATTATAATTAATGTTTTGAGGAATAAAAAGTTAGAGTTAAAATCTGAAAGAAAGGAACCTGTCAGTGGTGAAATGTTGATGGTCAAACCCAAGTTTAATCCCAAGAATATAAAGAAGTTTGGACACAAAAAGAAGGGAAATCTAAAAGATAAAATAAAGACCAAAGGTAAAAAATGTTTTTACTGTTTAACTGAGGGTCATTTTATCAAAGATTGCCATAAGAGACTTAATGATTTGAAAAATAAGTCTAGAAATGATGGTGATGCTGCCTTGGCCTATAATAATGAAAACAACATAGATGAAGTTTATGTTGCTGATTATAGATCACCTAGTCAGGAGTGGATCCTTGATTCAGGCTGCACGTATCACATGTGTCCTAAAAAGGAATGATTTACTCAGTTTGAAAAGGTAAATGGTGGCCAAATCTTAATGGGTAATCATATGTCTTGTCAAGTAAAAGGGATAGGAAAAATCACCTTAAGAGTTAATGGTAATAATAAACTGATTTTGGAAAATGCTAGATATGTTCCTGACCTTCAAAGAAACCTTATCTCTTTAGGTGTCCTAGATGACCTAAACTATGGCATATTGATTAACAAGGGATACATAAAAATCTTGAGGGATTCACAAGTGATTGTTGAAGCCCCCAAGAGACATGGATTATACATTTTACAAACTCAAAACTTTTGTGAATCCACTTCAGTAGCAATCTCTGTTCAAAATGATATATCACAAATTTGGCATAAAAGGTTAGGCCATATTAGTGACAAAGGATTACAGATTTTGAAAAAACAAGGTTTTTGGAAAAGATAACATAGATAAACTCAGCATGTGTGATCATTGCATTTTAGGAAAGCATACTAGATTGCATTTTTTACCTGGAATGCATAAATCTGTGTCAATACTTGAATATTTGCATGCTGATCTTTGGGGACCAGCTTTTGTAGCAACTCAAACTGGTTTTAAGTATTTTTGTCAATAATTGATGATTTCTGTAGAAAAAATTGGATTTTTCTGTTAAAAACGAAATCTGAAATGTTTACAGTTTTCAAGGATTGGAAAACTATGGTTGAAAACCAAACTGACAAAAAAATCAAAATTTTAAGAACTGATAATGGTTTGGAATTTTGTAATTTTGAATTTGATGAGTTGTGCAAATTATCTGGTATATTAAGACACAGAACTGTAACACACACTCCACAACAAAATGGTTTGGCTGAAAGAATGAATAGAACTCTTCTTGAAAAAGTTAGATGCGTGCTTTAAAGTTCTGGCCTGCCTAAAATATTTTGGGGAGAAGCTGTAAAAACAGCTAGTTATCTTGTTAATAGAAGCCCCGCTAGTGCTATACAATTTAAAACTCCTGAAGAAGTTTGAACTGGAAAACCTGTAGATATGAGAAATCTGAAAATATTTGGATATGCTGCCTTTGCACATCAATCTATAGGAAAGTTAGAACGTAGAGCGCTAAAGTGTATTTTCTTAGGTTATGGTGAAGGGGTCAAAGGTTATAGACTTTGGGTAAAAGAAAACAAAGGCTATAAGATCATTATAAGTAGAAATGTCATATTTAATGAGAATGATCTGTCATGGTTGAAATCTGAAAATAATGCTTTAGAAAAAGGTCTGACTGAAAATGAAGAAAAGGAAATTGAAATTGAGGTGGAGCAAGTTACTTATGATAATCTGCAGGCTGATCAGATTGATAATAATGATGTTGAGGCTCATAATAATGATAAAAATAATCAATCTGAATCTGAACTTGAAATAAATCAACCTTTAAATGATTATCAACTTGCTAGAGATAGAGAGAGAAGAGAAATAAGACCTCCTGTCAGATTTGATGATGAAATCTCACTTCTGACCTTTCAAGGGTTCATTGATAATGAACCTGAGTCCTTTAAATATGCTGTGAGCAGCAAGCAAGGACTCTAAACATTGGCTTGATGCCATGAATGATGAAATGGAATCCTTGAAAAAGAATAAAACTTGGACTTTGATTAAAAGACCTAGAGATAAAAGGGTTATAGACTGTAAATGGATTTTCAAAATAAAAAGAGGTGAAAAGAATGAAAGTGACATTAGATACAAAGCAAGACTTGTTGTTAAGGGCTTTGCTCAAAAAGAGGGAGTAGATTTCAATGAAATCTTCTCTCCAGTTGTAAAATTTACAACTGTTAGAGTTATTCTAGCCTTAGTAGCCCAGTTTAATTGGGAATTGGATCAATTGAATGTTAAAACTGCTTTTTTTAAATGGGGATCTTGAAGAGACTATTTTTATGGAACAACCAAAAGGCTTTGAAGTGAATAAAAATGCTAACTTAGTATGTCTTTGACGAGCGAAAACTTGTTCGACTTATAGTACCGCAAGTGTACGGTTCGTTTCAAGTAATAAAGTGGATTTTGAAGTCCAAGTATCGTTCCCACAGAGATTTAACAGTTTAATTCTATATAATTTGACCTTAACCGAAACAAAATTCGTGTTTGAGTGGTTGTAACTAACTCGTGACTAAATTAAATGAGCTACTTATGCAAAATAAAATGAACTATCTAATTAAATGCAAAGTTCACTACGTGCAATTATAATCCTAAATGCGAAATTGAGATAATAGTCAAATAAAAAGCGTACTAGGTTCGCGAATCCCCATGTAATAATCTATTTCAACCCTAGTTCTACAATTTGACAACACGTTTGAATTATGACGAATCAATATTCCTATTTTATTCAAAACTCTCTTTCGATTAAGCTTGAACCTATTTTCATATACGACACCGACTATATCTCTATGACGGGAGCAAATATACAAAAATGCATGGAGTTCTATGAATACTTAGAGATTCACGTAAGGCATAGCGGTATATTTCTATCCCCTATCGGACCCTACGATGATTTATATCTTGTCTAATCTATTTATCCTCTTTCGAATGGATTAAATAAACCACAACACATCACACAATCACATGCATAATAATTGTAGACTTAATTCAATGTATATAAACCATTCATTAATCCAAAACGCGTTTTAACGTTAAATAAATAAAACTAGGAATCAAAATATCAAATTACATGGTTCATCGTTCACCTAGCACATTAAAAACTAGCCTAGCATGATAAAACTATGAAAACTAAGAGAAGAAAGAATAGAAATTGAAGAAGACATCACCCTATTGGATCTTGAAGTGAAATCTTGAATCTTGGATCAATCTTCTCGTTCTTCACCTTCTTCTTGCTCTTCAATAGGTAAATAATGGTAGAATAAGGCGGCCCCTCGTTTCTGGTCGTGTTTAGGGTTTTAAAGGGGTTCTAGATTGGTTTCCATAAGAGATTGAATCAAATAAGGAAACTAAAATTTTCGCCCGAAAAATGTACCAAGCGACCGCTTGGTTAGTGAAGTTCGCTTCCTGGGTTTCCTGGTGATGAGTGAGCGACCGCTTGGGGTTCTTCCAAGCGACCGCTTGGAATGAAAACTTCCAAATTTCTTCGTTTTGGTCCCCAAACTTCATTCTCTCATATCTTGGCCTCTTTTCTTCTTTTTCCTTCCTCAATCATCCCACGACTTCACCAATTCGTATTTAGTCCATCTCCACACTCGATTTGGTCTTCGGTACAACTTTTATAAAGTTGCAATTTGGTCCCTGAACTTTGGTTTTCCTCCGTTTTAGCCCTTCTTCGCTTGTTTTCACATACTTTTCGTTCCATCCATCAATGTCGTCCTACAAACACAAATTTTACCGAATTAAGCCATATTTCAATATATATGTTCACAATTAGCCATGTTTTGTGGCCTAAATAAGTGTGTAAAACGCACTTATCAGTCTTCTTAAAAAATCTTTATATGGTTTAAAACAAGCTCCAAGACAATGGTACAAGAGGTTTGACACCTTTGTACTTGGACTTGGCTTTCAAAGAAGCAATTTTGGTACCTGCCTCTATTGTAAGGGTAGTGGAGGTGAGAACTCACTCTATCTCCTTCTTTATGTAGATGACATGCTTTTAGCAAGTCATGACATAAAGGAAATAGAGTTAATAAAAAACAAAATAAAATCAGAATTTGAAATGAAGGATTTAGATCCTGTAAGAAAGATTTTAGGTATTGAAATTAAAAGAAATAGAAGAGAAGGCACACTAAGTCTCAATAAAAAAACTTATGTTTTAAAACTACTTGAAAAGTTTGCTATGCTTGATGCAAATAGTGTAAGTTTCCCATTAGCAAATCACTTCAAACTTTCAAATGATCAATGTCCCAAAACTGAAGATGAGTTTAAAAGAATGGCAAAAGTGCCATACTCTAATGATGTAGGGTCTGTTATGTATCTAATGATCTGCACCAGGCCTGATTTGGCTTTTTCAATAAGTGTTTTGAGTAGATACATGTCTAACCCTGGTGAAGTCCATTGGGAAGCTTTGAAATGGCTCCTTAGGTACATAAAAGGAACCTGTAACTTAGGCATTGTGTATAGAAAACAGTATGAGGGTGTTATCTTGAGGGGTTACACAGATTCTGACTATGCTGGTGATAGGGACAACAGAAAATCAACTTCTGCCTATGTATATACTTTATGTAATTCCTGTATAAGTTGGAAATCTCAATTACAAAAGATTGTGGCACTATTCTCAACTGAAGTTGAATACATAGCTACAACTGATGCTATAAAAGAGGGTATTTGGCTAAAAGGGCTGCTGAATGAGTTTGGCTTTATTAATGATGATGTCTTACACTTGGATAGTCAATCTGCCATTTATTTGAGTAGAAATCAGTCTTTCACAACAGGTCTAAACATGTTGATGTAAAATTTCATTTTATAAGAGATGTTATCTCTCAAGGGGTTGTAAAACTGGAAAAGATTTCTACTCATTGCAATCCTGCTGATGCTGGCACTAAAGTGCTACCTTTAAATAAATTTCTTAACTGTTTAAGTCAACTGGATATTAATTCCTGTTAATTGTGTTTTGCAAGTACAAGAGCAAATGATGTCATGTCTGAGATATCACTATATATGATATTGAAATCATTGTACCAAGGTGGAGAATGTAGAAAATGGCACAATGATGTGGGCTGGTCTTTCTAAGAAATGGGCCTGTGGGCCAGTTCTCTTTGATAATTCTTGGAGCCACCTTAAAGTGGCAAAAACGTGTTACTCCAAAACACGCCTTTTTCATTTAAAGAACAGAAGCTCACGATCTTGCCAAGCGACCTCCTTGTGGACCGTTGGATGAAGGAAGTCTAGAGACTTCGATTTTTACTTGGCATTAGGGTTTGAGACGTGATACTCTCTAGAATTCATCCATCTCTCTCTCTCTCTCGAAAAGCTCTCTGTGTGCTACTTTCTCTCCCTTCTTTGATCTCTTAGATTTGTCCATAATATGTTGAAATAATCCAGCCACTTTGCGATATGTGTCTTGTGTGATGTGTATTCGTAGTTAACTCCGGTTGTTGGCGATTATTGTGATGTACAGTGTGATTTACGGTTGGGTGAAATCTTGAGTGATGTTCATCTGAGTGCCATGAGTATTGTACTGGACAGATTCATTGATTTCGTTGATATAGTGATATTTTTCCCGTGACGGAAGCTCAAAAGGGGATTAGGAACTTTGTTCTGAACCTCTTGTCTTAGGGCGAAATTTCTTGTGTTTTCTTTACTGTTTTTCAAGTTATTTACTATTTCTGTTGAATGTTTAAAAGGCTGACTATATTGAATCACTCGTAACAATTGTGGTGGCAAATTGATTTAGCAAATCAAAAGATATGAGAATCATCATTTAAATAATTTATTAAAGTAGGGAAGAAAAAGGGATGGGGCGGCAGATTGTAAATATATTCACATTTGTACACATATATTAAAATAGAGAAGCAGTAGCAACCTTGTATTTAAAAAAAATTCACATGTCACTAAATTAATTTTAGCACATGTGATAGATGACTATACTTAAAAAAATTACTACATTCATTAAACTTTAAAAAATTAAGTTTTCATGCTGATAACATGTTTTGAAAAGAGCGAAAAATGAGAAGAGATAATTAAAGTCAATAGACTGTGTGTGTTTTATTAAAACCGAAATACTATATTTATAGGTAAGAATCAGAGATACAATAGTAATAATTTTTAGGGTTGTAGGGGTAAAATTGTCACACTAACAAACCCTAATAAACTTATCATTTACAACAAAAATGTATTCTGAAAATATGGTAATTATGTATTTATCCAATACGAAATACAACATTGTTACACAATTATTTACACTCTTCCGCGTAACACCATCTACATTCTTGACTTTGAACTCATCCATCAGATCACTGTACAGATTTTCTTCATATAGGGGGAAATGTCAACTAAGTTGTCATGATTGATGTACATGTAACATTATTCTATAAAATACCATTTACTCAAGGAAAATTTGCAATAGAGGTCCCACAACTATGAATATTGTAATATTTGAGTCTCTGACTTTTATTTATTTATATTTGAATCCTCAACTTACATGAACACTAAATATTATTTTTATCCCTACTAAAAATGACTAAAACGAGAGTCGTGGATAAAAACCATCCATCACGACTACTAAGGCGCGTAAAAACTTTATAAGTTTGGAGACTACAATGCCAAAAAGTTGAAGGTTGAATGGTGATGAGTAAAGGTGGCTCAATCCACTCATAGTGATGTCGATGCCAGCCTACCTCATAAACTTCTTTTTTATGTTTATTTTTTTCTTTTCAATTTTTATCTTACTTTAGGAGAGATCAAATTTTCAGCATTCTAGTTGAATAAATGAATCTTTGTATTGCGCTGTACACATTTTCACTGCATCATAATACAAGCAACGAGAAGATGAACCAAACATGGAACATTATATTCCAAGTTATTCAAAGAAATATCGTACTACAAATTCAATCAACAATCCAACTATAACATGATCTTATTGAAGTATAACTATCCCGCGAATCCAAAAGGGGAATTAAAAACCACAGTAAATATTGCATAAAATTATATAGTGGTACAACATGACTGCAGAAATTCTCTGTGATGAGCCAAACTTGAAAGGAAAAGCTCACATGACTATAGTTTCATAGCCTTCCTCTTTTCTGATCCTATATCGAAATACAGAAATAACAACCAGAATGATTGCTACTCCAAACAGTGCAACACCCCAAAGCGACAACCGTATCATCCTTGCCTGATGTAGCTACAAAAGATGAGCAGCACTTTTATGAAACTCGAAAATCCAAGTACGATCATGAGGAGAAGGCAGGACGATTTCCCGTCCCACCTTCTCTCTCTTGAAATAATAGATTACTTGACCAAAATTACAAGGGCTATCCTAAGAATCCCATCCAATTTATCCCTAGACTAATGAATAGTCTTTTGTTATTTTAGCATATTTTCACGGGTCAAGACCTTACTCACATTCTATAGACTCACAAACAACCAGGGACGCAGCAGCGCTTCGAAAGTAATTTTATTGAGTAGCATATAGAAGTATATCTTACTGACTCATTATGCTTAATATTATAGTCCATGACTCACTAATATCAATTGGTAAAATAGGATCTAATTAATGATTTTTGTTATCAACAGGATAACTTTGAACATATATCTCCTATGATCCTATGAACAAGAGCTTTCTAATCAACGACTGGAGAAAGAGAAAAAATGGAAAGTCAAGTCTTAATATCTGTGCATCATCGCCCCATAACTCAAATTTCTGACTCCCCATTAGGTTGATGTAGTTATCGTTCACTTACCATTGAAAGATCATTTTTCAGCCACCTCAAAAAGAATGACTGGAATCCTCATTTGAAAGGCTGCTAAAGCTGATACCTAAATACTATGTTGAATCACCTCATTTAAAAGCTTAAACTGTTAGAAAGCTAACAAAGTTATCTATTAATTATGTTTGCAGCGCGCTCCTCCAAGTGCAGACTGAATTCATGATTTCATCAATTGCCTTAATAAGCACAAATTTCATAAATGGGTGTGGTGAAACTTGAGTTCATGACCTCAGTTTGCTCTGATACCATATTGAACCATCCTATTTAAAATTTCAAGTTGTTAGAGAGGGGACAAACTTATTTATTTAAATTATCTACATAATTGATGTTGCTTTATGAACTTCATCCTTACCATAGTATCATCCATTCAAGGACTCAAAAGATTTACAACTGTATTGATGCAACACCCATGTTAGACTCCTTTTAACACATCGTTCTTTACCATATCAAACATAGTTTATATTATGCATCACAGCTTTGATCACTTAGCATCATATTAAGGGGCAATATATGTGCAGAGAATAAGGGTCTTACTTCTGCTGGAGCGTGCACTACTGTGTTTGGTTGTGATGAGCCTGCAACCAAGATGTAGAAGAGCCCCATGACTCCTGTATGTCTCTCTGTATTGCTATAGTTGGATACAAGAGTTAGCGTCTCTCCGGAAGATATCTTGACAGAGCCAGGTCGAGGGTAACATGTAGACATTCCCACAATGTAACCTGCCTCATTTCCAGGCTCGTTTCCTTCTCCATACATTGGATTTGACGAGCATATCACCCTTCCATCCTAGAATATTTCATCAGACAAAACTCATTGAAAACCCCTGTCAAATGCATTAATAATTTCATATTTTCATATGAACTTAAGCCGGTCTTTTATAGTTGACTAAGTGGCCCTCAGATCCCCAGACTTCCTTCCTGGGGTTTTAAGCCTGGGGACAATAAGTCTTACAGAAATTCCTCCAAAAGTGAAGGGGGAGGGGGAGCAGGTGAACGGAGTGAGCCGTTTCAACCAAAAAATTGCCTAATCAGTTGATCCCAGGTTATCGAGAAGGAATGCCGATAATACAATGAATAGTATGTGTGGAACAGCATTCAAGTTAGCTCTAGATTCTCCTAGCGATTGCTTTTTCCACATGGTAAGGTTGATGCATTGTTATTGCCCATAGTTAACTTCATTAGGTGTCCCTGAACACAATTAACTAAATGGAGAAATTATAAAGTTTCTATTGCCAAAGAAAATATACCCCTATATTACACTTGTATCTAAATTGAAAGTTGTATCTAGCGCAGGAACTATCAATAAAACTGCTTGTACAAACTTTGATTTTTTACAAGTAATTGTCTATAATATAGCTTCATCCAGGATGAAACTAGAAGAAACAATTTTGAAGAAAATATTTAGCCATAAAACCTTCTCCACAAAGTCATGCATGTCATTAAAACATCATGATTGCATATTTTTCCCTTATGGGACTACAGGCGCTGGTTACCAAACAAACACTTAAAAAACAAATGGAACAGTTTTATTAATTATCTGTATATGTGGTTTTTAATTGTAAATACCTTCAGGTAAATAGGAAAAAGTTGTAATATTTTTTTACACGAGCAGTATCAGTTTGTCCAGGATATCAAAAGTAGCAGTGTATTGGTGATAAACTCATTATGAAAATAAGACGGACTTCATAAAGATAAGCAAATGGGTACTTTGAACAATTCAATAAAAAATGACAAGAAAGTGAAATAGTGTCATCATGGTTGAGGGTTATTTGACTTTTTGTTTCGTCAAAGTTCTTACTTCAATCTATAATATTGGAAGACAAACGCTGGCGTGAAAATGATACTCCTATGTTTCTCCTGGAAACTTGTAAGATTCTTAAAATCTAAAAGAAATGTTTTCTTGTGTGAAATTGAACCTATACATAGCAGATAATTTTTTATTTTTGTATTTATGTGAGACAAGTGTAGCTTAGGAGTGAAAATTTGCTCTGTGGCCTCAATCCAGACATTCACACCTCAACTATTTTGGCTAGCAAATGCAATTGGTATACCTGTGCGTGTGAATGCGAATACCCACACCCAGAACAGATGTACATGAAACGTTACGTATATCAGCAAACACATCTCTGTAACTACTCAGACATCATGTGAGCAAGGTCTAATTGTGACAGTATATTAGATGAAGAAAGTATGATTCCAAAAGTTTTAAGCATACCATTATTTGAGTAACCTATCAAGATTGCCATTGACGAAAGGTAAATAATTTAATATATGATTAGAGAAGATATATGACTGTCTGGCCACACAAAAAAATGAAAAAGAAACACAAATAATTACCTCCCCATAAAGAGTTGAACCAGTCCCGCCAGCATGCTGGTGTGCAACACCATAGATGACATCGCCACCAGTCGGCAAACTTACATGTAGACTTTTGATATGAGTACAATAATCATTACCCGCATCAACAGCACAAGATGGAACTTCATACTCGATCTATATCATAACAGTTCAACTGAGTATTGACTCAAATGAAGAAACAGAAATAGTGACCAAAGATATTAGGAAAAGATATATGGCTTTTTGAATGCAATTTTCATCACATTTAACAATTTGCCTCCGACATACTTATGTTTACGATTCGAATAAACTTTCCCAAGTGAAAAATGCTGATAGATTACTAGTTGGTTGGGTAAAGTAGTGGAGGGTAATATGGGAATTTAGTAGAATTATTGTATAGATTTCGCAGTATAAATAGGGAAGGGTAGTTTCATTTCACTTAAGCAAAAAATTGGGTATCAATGGGAAGAGAGTAAACCTCTCGAATGCTCACAATCTATTGTGTAATTCCTTTCAATTTCTATCTGTTTTATATTCAATAATACACAAAAATACATTACACATCAGGTACCTATCAAATGCATGTTAAACTACTTTTAGGTTCTAAATCTACTATAAAATAGTATCGACAATTTTAAACAAAAAACTTAGTCACCACGTTCTGCATTTCCTTTATCTTTCTAGCACCTGCTGGGTCGATAATACAAATCAAAGAAAATGTTGTTTCAACTCCATAATCTATATTTAAACAGGTATTTGATCGTTGAAATATTCAAACCAATAGATAAAAGCTTATCATAAATATTGGCCTCGATGATTCTAAGGTCTCTTGAACATTAATTTTTCAAACCATATATTTTTAATAAATAATAAAATAACAAAAGGACTACGTTATAGTACCTGGCATCTATGTCTAGACTTTATCCCTCTGGATGCATCTGCCATTGTCCAAATATCAGTGACATCAAGGATATAGATTTTAACAGGCACAATGGAGGTATACCAATCAACATACTTGACAGTGTACTTCAAGTAGAGGCTTCTCTTCACACCCTGAAACCCTTGTCGCACCCGACATCTCGTCTCATCATAACAACATCTCAAGCCACCATTATAATCAGGTGGCAAAGGTTGTTCATAGTCATCTACGGTGACATTATATAAATCACACCGGCATTCAGTGCATCCCCATCCTATCTTCCACACACCCCGAGAATCAATTGCATGCACGTTGAGCATCCATCTCTCCTCAAAACCAGAAGGGATATCTTCTGGATTTCCAACCTCAATTCCATAAGGATCTGGCACATATGTGGATGTTCTTCGAGTCTCAGATCCGAGGCCGAAATATTGTATAAGGCCATAGTCACATACTCCACTATTCTTTACAACAACAAAATCAGGCCCATGGAGCCCCAGATCACCATGGTACTTCACAACATCAGAACCATTATGTTTACGTTGATAATACCTTACAAAAAGCCAATGATGGAGATATGTTTCGTGGAGGGGAATGGAATTCCCTGCCTCATCAATTACTTCAGCATCAAAACTCTTGAGACCAATATGGTCCCGAGGGAAATCGATGTTGTAAAAGTATTTATCAGAAACCGACCCTGGCTCCATCAAAAATTTAGGTGATAAAAAGACAGCAGTTTTTACCACATTGTCATTCCTTAAATAAGCATGTGAACTTTGAACTATAGTTACAAAAACAAGAATTGTCATGGAATGCAACAGGCATTTTGAGCCATAAGCCATTTTCCCCTCACTTGGTGCCAGATTATCTGGTGAAAGCATGAATTCAAATCATATATCAGTAGTCATATTTGACATAACAACAATGGCTTATCTAATTACACCTACTTCAACTACATTCTACACTGTATTGTGACATGTTTTAGACAGATTCAACCTTATTATAGTAGAAAAAGTAGTTGACACTGCTGAATGTAATTAGCATACCATACATGACTTAGATATTCTAAAGGTAAAAGAACAACTCATTCAAATGACAAGTGGCAGAGGAAGGTGGGCCAGTGGGGTCACTGGCCACCAATGAAATTAAAAAAATAAATAAATTATATGGCCTTTTTTTTCACCTTTTATTTTAATACTAATACAATTTGTGTTTGGTGGAAATTTTTGATAATTAAATTAAGCTCCTATCCATACTCTACTTTGGCAACATTAACAACAAATTGACCTTGTCCCAATAAATTTGGATTCAAGTCAACTACCTGAATGTTTTTCGTCGACCCGGCCACAAAACCAAATATTCCAATACTACAAAAATTTTCCTTTTTATTTAATTTATCTATCAATTTATTTTTCAGTAAAACCATATTACAGAATGCAAAAATTGAATCAGTACCATTTTCGAGCTCATACAGAGTGTTTTGAAATAAACACAATCGTCACCACATATTCGTATTGATATTTCCATTTTTTCCCATCCCTTCTCCATGAATTTGAGGAGTTTAAAGGGAGAAAGGGGGGGGGGGGGGGGGGGGAATGGATAATGCATACAAAGACATCGGTCATTTAAACCTACCTTTTCTATACATATTCAATCTAATAATCTAATAAACTGATATAGAATAAAATTAGGGGAAAAAATGCAAACTAAAGATGAAAATGAAACGTTTACCCTTATACAGTTCAAATCATCCCCAGAGGAAGATGATCGTGTGATTATTCTTCGAAACTTTACGGGAGATGCACTTACGAAATCACTACACAAGCTTAGTTTGAATGTGAAAAAAAACCATGAGTTTGTTGATGGAAACGTTCTAAGATGGGTACGTCTAAGAGCTTGACACGTGTAAATTTTAGTACACAAAAATTGATAATCTGTCTCCCCGTTTCACGTAGCTTTAGAAAAGTCAAGAGAATTTGACACATGAAAGTTCTTTTTGGAAAGTAACTTTTTACGTAAGGGTAATTGGCGCAAAACGTCTCTATCTTTGAAGGTTTTTGTGGAAAATGTTCCCATCTTTCGTTTTTTGGCGCGAAACGTTCCTACCTTTATTTTTTCTTGCGCAAAACATCCTTCCGTCCACTTTCCGTTAGAATGCATCGTTAAATCTTTGGGTAATTGGCACAAAACATCCCTACCTTCCATATTTCTTTGCGCTGAACGTCCATTTCATCCATTTTTAGCGAAAAATAACTAATATACCCCATATTTAAATAAAATAAAAGAAAAATAAAGCACATTATAATAATACTCTCAAACTTTTTCAAAATGTGCAAATGAGTCCCAAACTTTTTATTAAAATTGCAAATGAGTCCAATCATTTGATCTAAGAATTAAATTTTTTTTAATGTACATGATAAATTTTCTTCAGAATTGACATTGACCATAATTTTGACTAAATTTAAAAGGATAAAATGATAACTTTACATTTTTATAATAAAAATAACTAAAATCAAATAATTAAATCAAAAACCCTATTATCTTCTCTAACCACCCCCACCCCCACCCCACCCCACCCCACCCCACCCCACCCCACCCAATCCAAAACCAAAACTGCTGGCACAACCACCAGCACACTGCCGGCACCACTACCACTGCCGGCACCACTACCACTGCCTCCTCCTCCTCCCACCACCACGACCGTCGTCGCCTCCTTCAACCACCACAACCTCAGTTGCAATTTTCCTTAAATTATATACCACTAAATTATGAGCGCATATATCGAGCAGTAGCGCCTCCTCCCACCACCACAACCTCCGCCACCAATCTCCGGTGGAGGGGGAACGTTTTGAACCCACAACTTTTACAGTTGAGCCACTGCAAGAAGAAGAAGAAGAATCCAATTTTCGTCACCAGGGCGACTGATTTCATTCGTCAAAACCAGTCCCACATGTCGATACCCAGAATCAAAAATTTCACAGTCGCGAACGAGATATGATAGGGACAACCCATTCCACTTCGCCGGCACCGCACAAATTAGCCAAAAACAACACAAACTGCAGCCACAACATTCCCTTCTTCAATCAAAATCTTAACCACAAACTCAATAATCTCAGCCGTCAGTTTCTTGCCCTCCACCACCAGTAATCCACATTACCAGAGTCGCCGGCACCGCTACTGCCAAGGCGGCCACCACCAACAGAACCCCAAAAGCCACCCCCAAAACCACAGATATCCACAAAACTGTCCACCCAGATCCAGCAGTTGACCTTACCATGGTCGATTCATATAACGCAAGGGGTTGTTTGAGAGAGTATAGTGATTGTCTCTTGGTCCCCTGTAACGCCTCCACTGGTGAACTCGCCCTTATGGTCTGGAGGTGTGTGAATTGTGGAAACGACGACCATTTTTTTGGGTGTAATTGTGTTAAAATAGGGTAGAGTAGGGTGGGGTGGTTGGAGAAGATAATTGAGTTTTTGATTTAATTATTTAATTTTAGTTATTTTATTATAAAAATATAAAGTTACCATTTTATCCTTTTAAATTTAGTCAAAATTATGGTCAATGTCAATTCTGAAGAAAATTTATCGTGTACATTAAACAAAATTTAATTCTTAGATCAAATGATTGGACTCATTTGCAATTTTAATAAAAAGTTTGGGACTCATTTGCACATTTTGAAAAAGTTTGAGAGTATTATTATAATTTGTGCTTTATTTTTCTTTTATTTTATTTAAATATAAGGGTATATTAGTTATTTTTCGCTAAAAATGGATGAAATGGACGTTCAGCGCAAAGAAATGTGGAAGGTAGGGACGTTTTGTACCAATTACCCAAAGATTTAACGGTGCATTCTAACGGAAAGTAGATGGAAGGACGTTTTGCTCAAGAAAAGGTAAAGGTAGGGACGTTCCGTGTCAAAAAACGAAAGGTGAGGACGTTTTCCACAGAAACCTTCAAAGGTAGGGACGTTTTACGCCAATTACCCTATTCATTAAGGCTATATATGATAGCCATCAAAATAGGTGGAAAAGGAAAACAAATTTCTTTTTCATGCTTAATTTTAGTATTTGATTGCATAACTTTTCTATGAAATTTATTTCCACCAATTTTCTAGGTACAACAATTTAAAGCACATTTTTCACATTTTATTTTCTCATGCTTTTGGTAGGAAAGTGATTTTAAAATTTTTTTTTTTTTACTTTTTGGCAATCCAAATAAATTTTAATACAGACTGTAAAAAATTTTATTCCAAAAAGTAATAATTTGCATGAAAAACAAAGTCAAACGAATTAGGTGAAAAATTATATCAATCAAACACCATTAATTACAATTCCCTCTAAAACAAATTTTAAGCAATTCAATTTCCTACAATTCGTTTTCTTTTCACCCAAATTCCATCATTGTAATCAAACGCACCCTAATTTTCATTCAGAAACTAGTCATTTGTACAATCAACCATATAACATAATACATATGTTGGAGGTGAGTTTTAGCCAAATAAAAAAGGATATAGTAAATGACATTTTTTAAATGAAGGATCAAAGAATATTTCACCATAATACCCTCTACCGAGTAATGCTTACTATAATTGTATACTTTATTCCTTATACGGTTTAATTTGGTGCTCCAAAAGCAACCTTATAATGTTGTGCTATGCATTTTGAAGATGAACTATGCATGTGGACGTGATTGATCATGTAATAACAGCCAAGTTTGATTAAGTTATATTTAATCAGGAGAGTTCTTATTCATCCATTATTACTTGGAAATTCCTCAAAATTGACTCTTGTTTTTTCGCTTTAAATTTGTTGTTGTAGTTGTGATATACACTAGCATAAAAAAAATTTTAAAAAAAAATTGTTCTTGCCGTCAATATTCTAAAAGGTGGTATAAAGTTACAAATTTTGAATTGATCCATCACACCATAAAGTCTTGTGTGAGTCAGTTTGTTTCGATTTGACCCGTATGATTATATAAATAAAATTATAAAAATATAAATATTTCATATTTATAGGAAATTTTTTTTTTTGTTAAATGTAAACTAAGAATTGAACAAAATGATAAATTCATATTTATATCAAGAAATGTTTACATAAAATTCAAATTTAATGTTACATGAATTATTTATAACTTTGCAAAGTTAAATTTAATTTAAACAAATAACAACTAAATGCATTTCTAATTACTATTATTAGGGTGAACACGGTTCGGTTTGGGCGGTTGTGTCATATTTTCAACTCACATCATTTTCCCCACTAAAATTTCATTTCCAGCCTAATATTGCATTTGGCTCTTAAAATTTAATTTGATACTCAAAAATTTCATTTCCAACCTAATATTGCGGTTTTTTAAAATTAAAACCTAAACCAAACCATTTTGAAACGGTTTGGTTCGGTTTGGGGGAAAACAAACTGCGGGTCCACGTGGATCCAAACCAACGGTTATAGTTCAGTTTGTGATTTCGCGATTTTTTTGTGCAGTCTTTATTATCAAATATTTATAGCATAAGTACATCCCAACTAGGTTTGCACCTACTTAACTATAATTTAATTGTTCAAAAATTATATATTTATTTATATTTTAATTTGTTTTCACGGGTCAGCGGGTTAATCGCGGCCCGTGAAGGTGCAACCCGCGAGTTACACCTCCTTGACCCGTAAACAGCTCACTCGAATCACGAGTCGCATCGTGGTCCCGGGTTGATCCGGGCCAATTTTTACGGGGTCTGACCGGCCCACCCGTCTTGACACCTCTAGTCACATCCTTATTTTTAACCTTACATTTTCGAAAAAAAAAATGTAAAACAAAATATATTTTTCATGATTGTTTATTTTTTTTTATTTACATTTTAATTACACATCCTCCAAAATATTTATGGTGCGTTCTCTTTGCTGTTTTCGGATCGTTTTCTGTTTTCGATTTTCCAAAATATTAAAGACGCGTTTTCTTCCCCATTTTCGAAAACGAGTTTTTGAAAACGGCTGAAAATTTTGTAAAAAAAAACAGAAAATAAATTTTTTACGTTTTGACTGTTTTCTTCACAAATCTGCCAAAACTCAAAAAATACGAGTTGAAAAATATTTTTTCAAAACGACAAAAAGAACGAGTTTTCAATAATTTTACAATGGACACTCAAAATACAAAATACAAAACGAATTCAAAATTCAAAACACAAAATTGAAACACGAAGAGAACGATCCCCTACTTTTTTAAAAATCTCTTTCTAAATATTCATTTTCACACAAGTATTAAACTTTGACTTTTTTTGAAATAATCAGTGTACTTTTAATTTTATTTTTCACTCATCAAGACAGACGTCTCATTTCATTTCAAAATTAATAATTTTAGCAGTGTGTCAAGTGAAGTCATTATTTTTAAAAGTATTTGGAGAAGTGACGATTAAGAGTGATTGAGACGATTGAAATACAACTTTAAAAATTAGAGGAGTTATTTGAAGAAAATAAATCAATTTGAGATTTTATTTACCTTCTAAATTCATTTAAAAATTAATTATTGAAAGCATTGAGAGCATAGTCAATTATAGGTTGAACTTTTATTTATTAAAAAACCGATACATGATTTGTTTTCTAAACTAGTGATGATATATTAAAAATATGTAACTTTAATAATATGTAGAAATTAAAATTGAATATTTATGAATATGTTACATATTCTCTTCCTTAATGCGTTGAGTACAGATATATTTGACAGAAAACAGACAAAATTTTGAATTTGGTGAACTGAAATTATTCTTTAACAATAAATAAAAGAAATTGAAAACAACAAAACAATCCCCAATTTCTCCAACCCGTCAAATTGGAATGACAAAACCTATTTTCCCCAAAATATTTCATTGGCAGCCATGATTCCGTCTCCGTCTCCGGCTAGTTCATCGGCGCGTACCTCCGAGCACAGTGTAAAGATGATCAGAAGCTAGCACACGTGAAGAGAATTGTGCACATAGGAAAAGACGGGAAAGAAGAAGAAGAAGCAACCATAAAGATGATCAGAAGCTAGCACACGTGAAGAGAATTGTGCACATAGGAAAAGACGGGAAAGAAGAAGAAGAAGCAACCTAGGTGGGGTTCGACTCCCAATATCCAGCCTCAGAGTCTCATTCTTCACCTGAATTCCATCTCCAAAAATAGCCATGACAGATGTTGATCCAGAGACAGCAGCAGGACAGCCAAAGAAGAGAACATTCAAGAAGTTTTAGTTTATAGAGATAAAGATCGAATATAACGTCCTCTTTAACAATGGAATCATGTTTATCTTGCTATACCTTTTGGATTCTTTTGACTGTATTTGTTGGGTTAATTGATTTTTGCTTTGAGTGGGACAGTGTGTGCAAGTATACTTAAAATGTACATCTAGCCATGAATGCCGAAGTAAAGGAAGCATAAGTGTTCTTTATTCTGCTTTTTTTCCATTCAAGTTGTGTATTCTAATAAAAAAAATTATTTTATTTTATTTTTATCAATTTTACATTTTCAAAAATGCATTTTACTTTCTTTGCGGGTTAGCAATCAGGAAACAGTAGATGTAGTTACCAGTAATTTATCTGCCTCACTCAAATATACTACATATTTTTCATTTACATGTATACAGGTTTTTGATGGTTTAGGTGTGTGAAAGGGGGCACGCTAACTGAATATGATCACTTGTAATCATTTTTCACTTCATATTGATTTTCCAGGTAAGTGATTCGCATGGATTTCTTGAGTGTGTATGGAGGATGCTGTTTTCACGTGGATGCACTTCAATATTTCAATTTTGAATAGAAGCAAACTAAGTGCATAGAAGGTCTTTTAAATTATGTTCATGTTGGAATCAAGTATAAGATTTCATGTTTTGCAGAAGAGTTTAAGACTAATTGTGCACTGCAATCTAAAACTAAACAAAATTTACAACCTTCGACAATGCAAAACTACTGTATTTTACGACCCACTAACCTAAACTTTCTATTAAGATGAGGAACAAAAATTAATTCTTGGCTACCGTATTTGTGACTTGTTGGGAATCGAACGGCTGACCTGTGACTAATAAAAGTGTGCTTCCAAAATTGGTGTAAAGTCGTGTTCCCTGAATAGCAACTCTGTTAGTGGATGGTTTCATCAAGATCTCTACACGTGGTATCATATGGGCCGTCTGATTATATTTTGGAGACTTCCATATTAAAAGTCTCGTGACTTTACTAAGGGAGTAGATTGGTTAGGGTTACATTCATTATTCATTCACCGTTTCATCTCTCTTGTTCTTCTTTCTCTCTGTGAGGCGACCTTTACTTCGTGTTAGGGTAAATGTTCTTGAGGGTGTTTTCGATGATATAACCTTGAGAAGGTTCTGAATCACTTGGTTCCTCATACGGCTGAGTTGTATTTGTCCTGTTGAATGTACGAATCTGTGTGATTCGCTGTAGGCAGTCAGTTTTGAGTAGATCTGTGTGATCTCTTGTGCGTTCTTGGTGATTCGCGTTATTGTTCTTTACTCTCCATGAAAGATAAGTCTTAGTGGCTAAATCTTTATACTTTGTGAAACTGATTGTAATATCTTGCTGTCGATTTTGGGCTTATAGTGCAACCGAGCTTTATCCATTTATATGGATGCTCAACAGGGGATTAGGCGTTAGATGTGGTCGCCGAACCTCTGGGGCTTCGGCCAAAAAGAAATCCTTGTGTTGTTTCGTTAATTTCGCACTTACCTTTTATTATTGTTTGTTTGTGGTTTGAATCTTGGCTAATCTTGGATGATAAATTCATTTCAGTGGTATCAGAGCATTCTGGGTGGGCTACTGGAACTCTGTGATTGCTCGATTAAACCGGATTCATTGAAAACTGCACCAAAACGATTGTAAACTTTGACTGGTGGAACTTGAGTTTGTTTTTGTCGAACTCTTTGGTGAGATCTTTCCTGCTCTCTGAAATTAATACTTTCACACTATAGAGACTCCTAATTTTTCCCTTGATTTACCTTGTACTACCATACCTCACGTGCTTGGTCTTTGTCCTAAGACTCCTGAAGTTTTGGGAATCTGAGATTACAACGCGTTGAGGAGTACAATTGGAAGGTCTTGCTGGAGAAGTTAGTTGAGGCTTAGGAAGTGATACCTCTGTTTCTTATATCCTCTAGTTGTGCATACTCTGTGTTTGCATGTTCACTATTTGGAAATATTGGTTGTGTGCTTTGGTGATTAAGAATTAATCATTTGTGTACCTGTTGGCCTCTTTCCTCCTTACTGCATTCCCTTTTGTGAGTTTCTTGAAATCATACTTGTGCTGTGCATGTTTGTGGTACGCTCTTATCATGTCTACTGCAAAGTTTGAAGTGCACATGTATGATGGGAGGGGGGATTTTAATATGTGGAGCCAGAAAATGAAAGCTATTCTAATGCAATTAAAATGTGCTAAAGCCCTTGACAATTCTTGGCCTACTGAACTCACTGAGACTAAAAGAACTGAATTAGAAGAGATGGCCTGGAGTACCATTTTCTTGTACCTTTCTGACAATGTGATCAGGTCTATAGGTAAAACTAAAACTGCTGAAGAACTGTGGACAAAATTGAAGGCTAAGTATGAGCCTAAAACTGTGCCAAACAAATATTTTTTACTTAAACAGTTCTTCTCTTTCAAAATGAATCCTGCTGTAGATTTGGATGAAAATCTTGATAGGTTTACAAAGTTGACTCAGGACCTAGCCAACTGTGATGAAAAATTATCAGAAGATCAGTTGGCTGTGATGTTGTTAAACTCCATTAGTGATAGACACAAAGAGCTGGCTTGATGGAATTCCATGTGGCTACTGACGGCGTCTTGGTGAATCCACGATGGATGTGTGTTTGTAAAAAGACACGATTTTAATACCTCTAAAATTGAAAACCAGTTTCCCTAAATCCATTTCGCGTGAACCCTAATTCATTCTCTCTCATCAATCTCCCCCAATTCGATACCCCTGGAATGAACACAAAGTCGCTTGCGATATAGTGGAGAATTTGGCGGTTTATGCACGGCGGAGGGGAAGGGGAGTATATGCATTTGATTTTCTCTCGCTAGCAGCGTCAATCTCGAAAATCATCGAACATATTAAAGTTCAATCTGATTTCAACTCTTCAAATTTCTGGTTTCAATTTCAATATATTATTTGTATGATTGTTTTATTCTTCTATGAATTCTTTGATTTTTATTGAACTTTAGGTTTGTATAGAGGCAGATACGAACAAAAATCACAGACGACGAAATTATTTTTATATGGGGAACATTGTTGTCTTTATTATCAAATTTTGTATTAATTGAGTTCATAGAGCAACCCTTTTCAATGTTATACATTTAACAATTTTATTGTGTGTTGGTGCCATTAATGAAATGGGGAAGAGGAATTGCATATATGAGAATACCATCCAGTTGGCTGGAAATGCATATATGAGAAGCTTTCAGATGATGAATTGGAATTCTGTCCAATATGTAATATTGATTTGGGAAATGGATTTTCGAATTCAGGATTAAACATGCGAAATTGGAGGATTTTAAGAAATGGGTTCGCGAAAGAGTGATATGAGATGACCTAGGATTCTTGTTCGTGAAAAGGGTTTGAAACGTAAAGGGCATTGTTTCTTCCTAGAATAAAATTGATCGTTGGGTTAATGTGCGTCAGGATGTTTGGATTGAAAAGAATGTCTTGGTTTTGGATCTAGAAAATATCAACTTCGAAGAGGGATGTGAAGCTGAAATGCTGCTTCAACTTGAGACTTCTCCGCGCGGAGGTGGTTTGAACGTGAATTTTTATTTTATTTTGAAATATCCCTCTACATATTTTTTGTTTTAAACTAGTTATGAAATATATTTTGAGTTGAAAAGTGGGAAGGTGAGTTTTTTTATTTTCCATTCATATCCCAGCAACTATGGTCTACCCTACACATTTCGCCGTCTTTCCCACTCAAGTTGAGGTCTGTTACTTCATGTCGTGTTCTTACCACCTCCCTCCCTGTTTTCCAGGGCTGCTTCCAGAAGTCGGTGGTGTTTGTTCAGAACTCAGTCTCAAGAAAAATGGTGGCACTGGTGGTTGTGTTCCAGTGGCAGCTGGTGGAGGTAATAGAGTAATACCTTCAAACACCTTGGCAGCCAAAATACGTATAGACACCTTGGCGGCCACAGATTGCTCAATGTTGTCTCAGAAATGAAGGTGCTTCTAATTTATTGCAGAAGACATACCATCTACTGATGGATTGCCACAATGTAGTGGTCTAGTGGAGTTTTGGCAAAGCTATTGTTTCAGCTAAAGTTTTACAGTATTGGTGACTCTCTGTACATGGTTCATATTTCTGCTTACCGTTGTAAATCAATGGATTTGTATACATTTTAATATGACCAAAATAAGAGCTCATTTTACAATTTGTATGCTTCCTCAGTTTACATCTAACAGGAAGGTGCTCCTTCCTCAATTTGTATACATTTTAACATAACCAAAATAAGTGATATTGTCTGTTGAACAAACATCATTTACAACAAAATAAGATTACATAAACATGATTACGGTCATGTTACACAAACATCATTTACAACAAAATAAGATTATCCAAAATAAGATTCTTGTTTTACAACATACATAATTTACGACAAATTCACAGCCGATTACATAAACATGGAGTTCGACAAATACAACAAACGTCTTTTACGGTCACATAGTTGGAACAGATTCACAGAACTTTCCCTTTTCTTTCCCAGTATCCTCCATAGCTGCTTTTCCCATTCAAATAGTTATGTTCATAGATATCTCCACTTGCCTTTCTTTTGATATTTGAGCAGCTCTATTCAACATACAAACAAAATATCATTTGATAATGCACAACTACAGAATATCATTATCTCCGGACGATATGTCGTTCTCCGAATCATTGAAGAGCATCCAGCTGATAATATCTTAGTCCCACAATATGTCTTCATATCTGCTGAAGTTCTTGAAGTTAATTTCTGGTTGCTTTCCTTCAGTAAATACAAATCTGAACTTCAGTCAACTATATTAATCTCCAAATATCATTTCCATTAAGTGGTAATTCTTTGTTCAGCAAGAAGCAGTTTCTACTTACAACCTGTCAAAATAAAAACAGCATTCGAAATAAAGCATGAGCTATGACTACAAGAAAATAAAGTGCTGGTTTCAGTGAAGAAAATAACCTCAAAATCTCTCGGATGATTTGTTGATCTCTTCATTATTTTAAATATAAAGGTATTTTAAGCAATTGTATTTCATAAAAATTCAAAAAGAATAACTCATGTAAAATAAAAGTGTCTTCGAATACAAATTAGTAATCTACAAAATAAGTTATTAGTATAACTATTTCACATGAAAATAATTGAGTATGAGTTGATTTCTCTACACTTTTAAACTTGAAAATGGTAGGTGTATCAACAATATCAATACAAATAATAGTTTGGTAGATTATTAAGGATAAATTTCCCATTGATTCTGACTTTGTATATGTTGCAGGAACGGTAGATCACTTCGAACTGACCTAAGTGGAATTGGGTGTTATAGAGGACATTTACCTTCATCTTCTGTCTTCTCGAGAGTTTGATCGTTTGATCGAGACCCGACAATTCTTTGAGGAGTTTGGACTAATGGCTTGAAGAGGTAAAACTTAAGAAAATTTCTTATTCTTTGTAGAGGGTAATTCATATTGAACCTCCATGTTTTTCTTTTGTTTGCAGAAAAATTTAGAAGATAAAGTACCTAGCCGTTGATATAGCTTCTATCCTTGCAAACTCCACAGCCGGGAAAAAGGGTTTTAAGTCCTCAACTATTGCTGCCAAGCAGGTAAGGGACAAAGTAGAGAAGATCAACAAAAAGGCTACGGATCGTGAGGGTGAGAGACAACCCCCCTTGAAAGATAAGGGAAAAAGTAAGGTGGAGGAAGTTCCCAAGAGAAAATCTACGTTCTCTTCTATTGGGAAGGGGGGTACTGCCGGCCTGTCGCCTCGATTCGAAGTCCCGATAGGGGAAAAATCAATAGAAATCTCCATTACTGCTACGGAGGGATCAAAAGAGGCCAATTTCCATGGAGCTCTGAGGTAAAAGCCTTCGAAGAGGGAGAGGGTGTCAAGCGACACTTCGATTACTTCTGATGCATCACCTTCCAAGGCCAAGCTCTCCCTGTCCAAGAGGAGTAATGATTTGGCCCCAAAGGCATTATCCATCTTACCTTCAGAAGTCCAAACACCTACAACATTTCAAAAGTATCAGATGGATAGGAGGAGGACCTTCATGGAGTCCAGCGATTCAATGGATGTGTTCACCACCATGGTGAGCCAAACGAGGATGCTTGAATCGCTATAGAGGCTGAAGTCCACTTTAAAACATTCATAAGAGAAATAATGAATCTTTGAATAAAGTTTTCAAGGCTGATGCTGAAGCCGTTAAGAAGTAGCAAGTTGAAAAGGCTACGAAACTTGCTTTTACTTTAGCAGAGATTGAGAATTTGAAGAAAAAAGTCCACTTGTCTTAGAGTGAAGTGGTGATGTGATCCAAACAACGAGTCCAAGGAAGTCGAGCCCCGACCGTGACATGTTGTTTATCGAAGGAGGTCCGATGACGCGATCAAGGGCAAAACGGGTAAATCAAGCATTGGGATTACTTGTGCAAGTAACAATGGACGACGTCATGATCTACGTGCAAAAAGAGACAAATTTCATGTTGGGTTCGAGGCCGAAAACCAATTGGATCAATAAGATACAAGCGACCGAAGAAGGAGTCCAACCGGAATGCCTAAGCGACCGCTTAGAGTAAAAGCCAAGCGGCTGCTTAACCTCGCACCGAAAAGCACAGGGCGTCAAAGAAGTATTCCAAGCGACCGCTTGGAATATAACCAAGCAACCACTTGGTTATAAAATTCAGCGAGTTTTCTATTTTTGGCGAGAATCCTAGTTTCCTTAAAATTCTATTTTTTATTGATGTTTTACCATGTTTGGGGATTATGCACGAATTTCATAGGATTTTTAGCATTAGTATAAATAGTTATTTTATCATTATTGTAAGGACCTTTGACAATTTATCAATTAAGTGAGATTATTGCTTTCAATTTTGTTCTTCTTAGAACACCGCGAACTTATCAAGATCTTCTTGTGACGTTAAACATCGAGTGCAGATCACGGGTTTTGTAATCAAGAGGTCTATCAAGCGTCGTTCTTGTTGGGTTGCTTGATTCAACATTCTCGGTTGAATCTTTAAACCGGAATTATCTTTGGGCTTTCTTGGGGTTTCAATCTAGTTGCGGGGTTGAGTAGTGATCGTTGCTATGTGGTTCTTATCAGTTGGTATCAGAACAAGGCTCCAAAATAATTAAGGTTATATTTTTGTTGTTTTGAGTCTTGTGTTTCTTTTTTTTTTCTTTTCTTTGTTCTTCGTGTTCTTGTTTCCAGTAAGAGTTCTTGAGTTTTTGATCCCAAAAAAAATTCAAAAGTTGTTTCTGGGCTGTTTACAGGTCCGAATTAAGTCTAGTTTGTTTTGCTGATTTTCTACTCAAATTCCCAAGAGTTAAAAAAAAAATTCGAAAATTAAAAAATATATATATATATATATATATATATATATATATTTATTATTGTTACGGGAATTTTCAGCATCATTAATTTCTATTTTTTTGAGTCAATAAAAATATATACAAACTTCACTTCGAATCCTACACTTGTTACTTCTTGAGTCCTTAGTTTCAAAATTCATATACTTGGTCTTTGTTGAGTCTTTCCTCATCTTTTTTCTTTTCTTCTATCGAATTCGCGATCACACTCGGTTGGATACACGAGATTACATCTGTGAGTTCACCTTGTTCTTTGAAGATATTTGAGCGAAAGAATTGAGTGGTAAAAGGCCAGAGTGGTGAGATTAATCGAGGGTAAAAGCCAAAATTTGAGTGATACACGAGTGACTTTTTGTGAGACTATAATTCTTAAAGATTAGGATGTCAGATAGAGAAGGTTCAAATTTCATCAAACAGCTGAATCAGAACTACATGGGAGATGATGCAATAAGGAGGTTTGAGAGGGTGCTTGGGGATGTGACTGAAAGGCTTGGTAGGTTAGAAGCGTCGGGATCGAATAGTCATAGGGGACACTCAAATGCAAGGAGACCGGATAGGAGAGAGTCTAGGAGGGAGTGACATGATGACTATGAATATGGTAGTGATTGAGATGAGGATGCATCATTAGTAGATGAAGTGGGTAGAGTGAGAAACAAAGGTGGTAGGTTTGAACGAAGGGGTAGGAACAACTTTGGAGATGATGTCGATGGGAACATGAGTAGCATTAGGATGTCAATTCCACCGTTTAAGAAAAGGAGTGATCCGGATGCTTATTTAGAGTGGGAGAAAAAGGTAGAATTAATATTTGAGTGCCACAATTATTCGGAGGAAAAGAAGGTGAAAATAACAATTCTTGAGTTTGTTGACTATGCCATAACATGGTGGGACCAAGTGGTTACATCTAGGCGGAGGAATCGGGAGCAAACGGTTAGTACTTGGGATGAGTTGAAACTTATTATGCAGAAGAGATTCGTGCCTAGCCGCTACTATAGGGAGTTGCATCAATGATTGCAAGGATTGTATCAGGGGTCGAAAAGTGTTGAGGATTATCATAAGGAGATGGAAATTTTGATGATCAGGGCGAATATGGAGGAGGATCGGGAAGCCACCATGACTCGTTTCTTGAATGGGATGAATAGGGAAATTGCTAACACTGTGGAATTGCAGCATTATGTGGAGATTGAGGTTATGTTGCATGTAGCCATGAATGTTGAAAAGCAGTTGAAAAGGAAAGGGACAACTAGGCAACCGTTGAGTACTTCGGGTTCTAATCCAAATTGGAAACCGAGGTGGGATAACAGAAGAGATGGTGCTGTTTCAAAGGGGAAAGATGAGAGTGCTAGCAGGCCCGTACCAAAATCAGATTCACAGCCTGCCAGAAACCGGGACATTCAGTGCTTCAAGTGCTTTGGAAAAGGGCACATCTCTTCTCAGTGCCCAAACAAACGGACTATGATATTGCGCAATGGAGAGGTGAAACTGAAGGCGAGGATGAATTTGAAGGCATGCCTGAATTGGAGGACGTTAGTGATCATGGAGACAAGGTGGAGTATGGAGTTGGAGGAGAATTACTGATTACAAGACGAGCTCTCAACACTCAAATCAAAATAGATGACTTGGAACAACAATGAGAAAATATATTCCATATATGATGTCACGTCAACAATAAGGTATGTAGTGTAATAATTGATGGGGGTAGTTGTACGAACGTAGCTAGCACAACACTTGTGAAAAAATTGGGATTAACACTATTAAGACATCCTAGACCCTATATGTTACAATGGTTAAATGATTGTGGGGATATTAAGGTGAATAAGCAGGTGTTGATTAATTTTTCAATTGGTAGCTATCGGGATGAAATTATGTGTGAGGTAGTACCTATGCATGCGGGGCATATTTTACTGGGTAGACCATGGCAATATGATAGGAAAGTTAGTCATGATGGGTACAAGAATCGGTATAGTTTTAGCAAGGACGGGAGGTCCATTACCCTTGCGCCATTGACACTAGCCCAAGTGTATGAAGACCAAATTAAATTGAAAAATGCGGAAGATGAGAGGGTGAAAAGGTGGAAAAGGTGAGAGAAGATAGTGAGGTGGCTAGTAGTGGGAAAAAATGAGGGAATCATATGATAGAAAAGAAAGAGAGGTGTCTGAGAGGAGAGAAAAGCCGAAAGCTAATTTCTTTGCAAAGGGGAGTGAGTTGAGAAGAGCGGTAGAGGACAAAAGGCAAGTAATTTTAATAGTCTATAAGGAGTTCTTCTTCAATCTTGAGGAGTTTAACCCACCCCTCCCCAGTTTAGCTACATTTTTATTGCAGAAATTTAACGATGTCTTCCCGGAGGACATGCCTAGTGGGTTACCACCCATCCGAGGCATTGAGCACCAGACTGACTTTGTTCTTGGAGCTGTGATTCCAAATCGGCCAGCTTATCGAAGTAATCCCGAAGAGACAAAGGAGCTGCAAAAGCAAGCGGAGGAGTTGATGAGTAAAGGGTATGTGCGAGAGAGTATGAGCCCATGTGCTGTCCCAGTACTACTTGTGCCGAAAAAGGATGGAACATGGAGAATGTGTGTGGATTGCAGAGCCATCAACAACATAACGGTAAAGTATCGTCATCCTATCCTTAGGTTAGATGATATGTTGGATGAATTATATGGTACTTGCATGTTTAGTAAAATTGATCTTAAAAGTGGATACCACCAAATTCGAATGAGGGAAGGTGATGAATGGAAAACTGCATTTAAAACTAAATATGACTTATATGAGTGGTTAGTAATGCCCTTTGGACTCACTAATGCATCGAGTACTTTCATGCGATTGATGAATCATGTTTTACGCGCTTTTATAAGTAAATTTGTTGTTGTGTATTTTGATGACATCTTGATTTATAGCAAGGACCTAAATGAGCATGTAGAACATTTTAGGAGTGTACTTGTGGTCCTGAAGAAGGAACAACTTTATGATAATTTTAAAAAGTGTACATTTTGCATGGAAAAGGTTGTTTTCCTAGGATTTGTGGTAGGTGCTAATGGGGTCGAAGTAGATGAGGAGAAAATACAGGCTATTAAAGAATGGCCTTTATTTTTTCCTCATAACTGAAGTTAGGAGTTTTCGTGGTTTGACTAGCTTCTATAGGCGTTTTGTGAAAGATTTTAGCACAATCACCACACCACTCACTGAGATTGTTAAAAAGAGTGTGAGTTTTCATTGGGGTGATGAACAAGAGCATGCATTCAACACAATTAAGGATAGGTTGTGTAAGGCACCAGTTTTGGCACTCCCTAATTTTGATACAGCTTTCGAGATTGAGTGTGATGCATCAGAAATAGGTATTGGAGCAGTCTTAATGCAGGATAAGCGACCTATAGCTTACTTCAGTGAAAAGCTGAGTGGAGCAGCGCTCAATTACCCCACATATGACAAGGAACTATACTCATTTGTTTGAGCCTTGGAGACTTGACAACGCTACTTGTGGCCTAAGGAGTTTGTGATACACACGGACCATGAATCATTGAAGTACTTGCGGGGTCAATGTAAGTTGAATAAAAGGCACGCGAGATGGATGGAGTTTGTGGAGACATTCCCTTATGTCATCCGGTACAAGCAAGGTAAGGAAAACATGGTGGCGGATGCATTGTCTCGAAGGTATGTGCTATTAACTTCTCTTGGTTCTAAATTACTTGGTTTCGAACATATGAAGGACATGTATGCTAGTGATTTAGATTTTTCAGACATTTATTCATCATGTATTAAAGGAGCTATAGATAAATTTTTTAAGCAGGATGGATATTTATTTCGGGAAACTAGGTTATGTGTCCCTAATTGTTCAATGCGTGAAGTGTTAGTTAGAGAAACACATAGTGGTGGATTGATGGGTCATTTTGGTGTGAAAAAGACTTTAGATATGGTAGGGGAACATTTTTATTGACCTAGGATGAAAAGTGATGTTGAAAGGATAGGTAGTCGTTGCATAACTTGTAAGGTTTATACACACCATTACCACACCTAGTGAACATTGGGTTGATATTTCAATGAATTTTGTGTTGGGTTTACCTAGGACTAAGAAGGGTCGAGATTCCATTTTTGTGGTGGTAGATAGGTTTAGTAAGATGGCACACTTCATTGCATGTCATAAAATCGATGATGCCACTAACATAGCGGAATTATTCTTTAAGGAAATTGTGCGTTTGCATGGGGTACCTAGGACTATAGTGTCAGATCGGGATGTTAAGTACCTCAGTCATTTTTGGGTGGTTTTATGGGGTAAGTTAGGCACCAAGTTTATGTATTCCACAACTTGTCACCCACAAACCGATGGCCAAACTGAGGTAGTGAATAGGACCATGACACAACTTTTGCGCACTGTGGTTCATAAGAATTTGAAGAGTTGGGAGGAGTGTTTACCTTTCATAGAATTTGCATATAATAGGGTCAGGCATTCTACTACTTCATTTTCACCCTTTGAAGTTGTTTATGGTTTTAACCCACTAACACTTTGGATTTAATACCTTTACCTGTGAATGAACGTGGTAGCTTAGATGGTACAGGAAAGGCCGAGTTGGTAAAGTCACTTCATGAAAAGGTGAGATTGCAAATTGAGAAGAAAAACAAACACTATGTTTCTCAGGTAAACAAGGGTCGAAGAAGCGTAGTATTTGAACCTGGTGATTGGGTCTGGGTACATTTCAGAAAGGAGTGTTTTTCGGAGCAGAGGAAATCAAAGTTGCAGCCATGAGGGGATGGTCCATTTCAGGTCTTGGAAAAAGTCAACGACAACACATATAAATTGGATCTCCCAGGTGAGTATAATGTTTCGACAACTTTTAATGTGTCTGATCTCTCTCTTTACGAAGTAGGTGCAGATTCGAGGTCAAATCCTTCTGAAGAGGGAGGGGATGATGTGATCCAAGCAACGAGTCCAAGTAAGCCGAGCCCCGACCGTGACCCGTTGTTTATCGAAGGAGGTCCGATGATACGATCAAGGAAAAACGGGTAAATCAAGCATTGAGATTACTTGTGCAAGTAACAATGGATGACGTTATGATCTACGCGCAAAAAGAGATAAGTTTCATGTTGGGGTCGAGGTCGAAAACCAATTGGATCAACAAGATACAAGCGACCGAAGAAGGAGTCCAATCGGAATGCCTAAGTGACCACTTAGAGTAAAAGCCAAGCGGCCGCTCAACCCCGCACCGAAAAGCACAGGGCGTCAAAGAAGCCTTTCAAACGACCGCTTAGAATATAATCAAGCGACCGCTTGGTTATAAAATTCAGCGAGTTTTCTATTTTTGGCGAGAATCCTAGTTTCCTTAAAATTCTATTTTTTATTGATGTTTTACCATGTTTGGGGATTATGCACGAATTTCATAGGATTTTTAGCATTAGTATAAATAGTTATTTTATCATTATTGTAAGGACCTTTGACAATTTATCAATTAAGTGAGATTATTGCTTTCAATCTTGTTCTTCCTAGAACACCGCGAACTTATCAAGATCTTCTTGTGACGTTAAACATCGAGTACAGATCACGGGTTTTGTAATCAAGAGGTCTATCAAGCGTCGTTCTTGTTGGGTTGCTTGATTCAACATTCTTGGTTGAATCTTTAAACCGGAATTATTTTTGGGCTTTCTTGGGGTTTCAATCTAGTTGTGGGGTTGCGTAGTGATCGTTGCTACGTGGTTCTCATCAAGTGGGTTCTCTTAATAATCGAGTATAGACCTCTGATGCTCATTAGAAGATAGCTGTCAAGGCCTTGGAGAGGTCGAATAAAGAAAATGCTGCTTTGAAGCAACGGGTGGGGGGCTCGACTCCAGAATTACTGGTCTCACTGAAGAGGTGGAATCTGTGAGGGGAAAGCTTAATCTGCTTGCAAGGATGTTGTGAAGCAATATATAGCCACTTTCACTTAACTGAGGAGTATCAAAGCTTCGCTTAATACTGGAGGAGGTTTGTTTACACTAAGGTGGTAGAATGGATCAAGGTGAACTCAACGTTCAACATTTCGGAGTTGAGGTTAGAATTCTTGGAAGAGTGGGAGCCTCAGACTCCAGCAAATGGTAGACTTGTGATAGAACTTGAAGACGATGAGGCTAAAGGTGACAATGCAACTTCTGAAGTAGTTGGCCCCAGTGCTATTGTTCCATTTGCTGATGTCCCTCACTCTCTTCCACCAACTTAACTGCTAGGCTTTTTATTTTCAATGTAATTGACTTTAGCCCCCATGTATTTATGAGTTTTTAATGATTGAAAATCTTTTCATTATATGTGTATTACCACTTCGCTAGATTTTACTTATAACATCGCCTTTCGACATGTTACCATTTTCCATATTATTTGACATTTACTAAGACTTCTTCTAATCAATATTTATGCAAGTGTTAGGACTTTACTAATTTCTTGACTTTAGCTTTCCCAAGCATAGGGTCGGATGATTTACCCATGCAAGGGCTTCTTTCATGACTTTTTGTCAATAAGAGGCATGTGCTATCTGCTTTGGAAAATAAGGAGGTGGTCTCCTTTGGGTTCTAGCTCTTCATCAAAGTACCCAAGCTTCTATGCATGGTATTCATCCATACAAAGATTTCTCCAATGACTTTGTCCATGAGATGTGTGTGTTATCATCTTCGGTGAATTATGGGATGGTCCCCTTTAGGATTCAACTCTCATTCGAAGTGGTCATACTTTCTTGCATAGTGAATGATTCATCCATGTAAGAGCTTCTCATATGGCCTTGTCCATGGGAGGTGTTTTTCTTTAAGAATAATTAAATAAGGTGGTTTTCATTGAATTTAATAAATTGTGCATAGATTTATAGCTTTTATATACGCCTATATTTATAGTACCCCCGCCTCCATTTATAGTACCCACTTAGGTGTTCCGCGTTCCAAGGATGAGACTGTGTCTTTCCATCCAAACTTTCGACTTTATAGGTTCTAGGTCGAAGCTCTTCTTTGATACAGTAGGGTCCTTCTAGTTGATTCCAAGGGTTCCTATTCCTGGTTCTTTAAAAGAAATGAATACCCTTCAAAGCACAAAGTCATTTCACGAAATAACTTTTTCTTGACCTTAGAATTGTAGTATCGAGTCATTTTTCGTTGGTAAATAGCCAAATTTACTTGGGATTAATTCATCCATTCATCAAGGAAATGAGCTCGCATCATCTCAACTCATTGTTAGATATTTCATTGAACTGTAAACAATGAGGATAGGGTAAACCTACTTCATTCGGACTCATAGCCTCTGCTCTATAAGCTATATAAAAAAAGAGTTTCTTTTGTTGCAGTCCTGCTAGTAGTCATGATAGCCTTTAAGACTTGGAATAGCCCATCAACCTATTCCCCTTTAGAGGCATTCAACTTCCTTTTGAGGGTGTACTTGATGGGTTTTGTTGACAGCTTCTAAATGGCTATTAGCTTCAAGAAGGTGAGGGATAGAGAAGTGCTTCTTGATTCTGAGTTCTTTACATAGGTCCCTGATTTTCTTATTACAAAATGTCACCCATTGTCAAATACGATTGAGTGGGGAATGCCAAACCAACATATGATGTTTTTTCACAAGATCTTGGAAGTGTTAGCCATGGTTATTTTAGCCGGGAGCTCTGCTTCCACCCACTTAGTGAAATAATCAATGGCGACGATGGCAAAGCTAGCATTGTCTTTTCCTTTAGGTAGGGGTCTTATGAGGTCAATTTCTCACTTGCATATGGCCAAAGGCTAGAGATAATAGTTAGCTCCTGGAAATGGTTACCTTTGTATTGTCGAGAAGCATTGTCACTTGTCACATCTCTTCACAAACTACTGTATATCCTTTTTCAAGGTAAGACAGTAGTATCCCTTTCTCAACACCTTTAATGCTGGAGCCCATCCTCTCGAATGATTGCCGCAAACCCTTTCATGAATTTCTTGAAAAACATAGTTGGCCTGCTTGTCTCCTATGCATCGGAGGATGAGTAGGAAAAACCTCTTTTATACAGCACTTTATCATGGAAGACGAAGTGTTCTGCTCTCTTTTTGAGCCTCTGTACTTCCTCTTTGTCAGTGGGTAGGGCCTGATCTTTGAGGAATGCTATGATGGGTTGCATCTATGGAGGATTTCCATTAACACACATCACATCTTCACCTTTAGGAATGGATGGTCTAGAGCAGTATTATATAGGTACTACAGAAGTAGCTCAGAATCCTTGCTGCTTGTCAACTTTGAAAGAGCAACATCATGTGTGTTTTCCATGCAGGGGATTTGTGCTAACTTGAACATTTCAAAGGATGGAACGAAGTCCATCACCAACTTCAGATATGTGGCCATGTTTTTATCTTTGGGCAAAAAAATTTCGTTAACCTAGCTAACTATCAATTGTGAGTTACTGTTGATAAGTAGCCTCTTTAATTGCATTTCCCTGGCCAGTTTGAGGCCAACTAGTAGGGTCTCATATTCTGCTACATTGTTGGTAGCCTAGAACTCGAACCTGACTACACAATTAAGCTTGTGTTTTTCTGGGCTAACTAAGACCACACCTGCCCAGAGCCTATTTCTCCTGATAAACCATCAAAAATTAGGTTCTAGATGAAGGTTTGGCGGGTTCCATTTCCTCTTTCATTTTCGGAATGTTGGTGAATTCTACCACAAAATCTGCTACGACTTGGCCTTTAATGGAAGTTCTGGTCTTAAAAACAATGTCAAACTCACTGAGCTCTACAACCCACTTCATCATTCCTCTAGACTCATTAGGTTTCTGGAGCACTTGCTTAAGTAGGAAGTTTGTTAGTACATGAATGTTATGGGCCTGGAAGTATGGCCTCAACATCCTAGAGACAGTCACTAAGGAAAGAGTCAGCTTCTCCATGTCCGGGTAGCGGGTCTCTACTGCTAAAAGTACTTTGCTTACATAAAAAATGGGCAGTCGGTGATCAGTTGACCCTTACAAACATCGAATTGATGGCATCGATAGATAGCACCAAGTATAGTTGCAGAGGCTCATCAATTTTAGGTTTAGAGAGAAGAAGGTCTATCCCAGGTACTTTTTTGACCCTTGGAAGGCCTCCTTTTTGCACTCCTCTATTCACTGGAACTTCTTTACTCCCTTTAGAACTTTGAAAAGGGAAATGTACTTATCAGTTGCCTTTGAGAAGAAGCGGCTCAAGGCTGTTACGCGTCTAGTGAGGCTTTGCACTTCTTTAGGATTTTAGGGGACCTCATTTCAATGAAGGCTTTAATCTTTTCAGGATTAGCCTCTATGCCTCTCTGATTAATCATGTAGCCTAAGAAATTTTCGGAGACGACACCAAATATGTACTTAAGGGGGTTCAACCTCATATTGTACCTCCTCAATATTTGAAAAGCTTTGTCTATGTGCTTCACATTATCCCTTGCTTTGAGGCTCTTTACCAGCATATCATCTACATAGACCTCCATTATTTTACCAATAAGGTCAACAAACATCTTAATGACAAGTATTTGATATGTTGGCCCAATGTTTTTCAACCCAAAGGACATCGTCTTGTAGCCGTAGGACCTCTGTCCGTTATGAATGACGTATGTTCTTCATCAACCAGGCACATGAGAATCTAGTTGTAACCTGAATAGGTATTCTTGAAGCTCAATAGCTCATGCACAACAATGGAATTAACAAGTTGATCTATTTGTGGAAGGAAAAAATTGTTCTCGGGGGAAGTTCGATTGAGATTGGAGAAATTAATGCATATTTTCCACTTGCCATTATGATTCTTGACAAGGAGGTGGTTGGAGACCCACTACGGATAAGTGGCCTCTCTGATGCAGAGGTTTTCAATCAACTTCTTCATTTCATACTTCAGGGCCTCATACTTTTATGGGTTGAGGTCCATTCTCTTTTGTCGATGGGAGGCAACCTTAAGATCAATTTTCAAGTGATGGCAACTAATTTTTGAGTCAATGCTTACCATGTCCTCATGCCTCCAAGTAAAGACATTCAAGTTCTCACATAAGAAGCACTTCAGTTTCTTCTTAGCCTCCGTTTGCAGATCTTTTCCAACTTGCAGGATCTTGGAAGGAAATGGAGATCCATAGGATAACTTTCCAACTCATCAACCAAGGCGATTTGAGGTTTGCATTCAATGACACGAGGATTTAGTTCATCAAACTTAGCCGCTTCTTCAGTAGCTCTAACTTTTTTTAGGGACATTTATCACTCCAAAGATAGCTTCTTCTTCAGTAGTGTCTAACATTTCGACGACTTCGTCCATGTCAATGTCCGTCTGTAGGTTCCGCCTTCTTGAAGGAGTTCAAATAGCAGCCTTTCACTCATTTGATCGCCTTTAACAGTGGCGATACCATTTTCAGTTGAGAACTTCATGCACAGATCATGGATGAATGTAACGACCAAGATAACTTATTTAAAGCTAGCCTTCCCAATACCCCATGGTAGGTTGACCGATTGTCTACTACCAAAAACACCATAAAATGGTAAACGGTCAATAATGTCGCTCCCATTTACACTGCCAGAGTGATTTTCCCTTTTGGGATAATGTTGTGATCGGTGAAGCCATACAAGGGGGGCTGATGAGGGCCAACTCATTATCTACCTCCATTTTATCAAATGTTGCTCCAAATATGATATTGACCGAACTCCCGTTATCCACTAGCAATCTTTTGAGGCCATTTTGTACTATAACGACCCTTACCACCAATACATCACAATGTGGGTAATGAAGGCTAGCATCATCATCTTGAGTGAAGGTAATGGGCTACACCCCCTACCAATTGGGGGTCGGCTATTGTTGACTATGAAACTTGCTATAGAGGGTTTCCTTCCACCGGAAGTAGGTCCCAACTAGCTGGGCCCATGTGTTAGGGACGAGTTGGGTAGGTGCTAGTCTAAATGACCTAAGGACAACTTTAAATGATGGATGAAGGGAAGATGAAGTCCCCCCCTTTAGAAGAAATTCACTAACTGCTATACATCTCTACCTGGGAAAATAAGCTCACTCATTAGGGGAGGGTGCTATGAGCTCTATGGTATAGGAGATACGATACTTTTTCCTAATATCTACCAAGTCGACAACAGTTACCTTTCAAGGAATTCTTGTTGCTCCCAACCTGCATCATAATCTAGATAACCCTCACTTATGGGTAAACCACTCTAACCTGCCCTAATAGCATGGATAAGGTTGGTGATGGTAGTTATAGTTACCGCCATCTCTAAGGATACTGCCCTAATTTCCGTATCCCCCATTAGAAGATAAAGAAGCCATAAAATTCAAAATGAAAGAAAGATGATATTCATCAAAAAATACTTACGAAACCAAAAGACAAAATGCAAGCCACCGAAGTTCTTAAAGGTGGCCAGAAAGGTTCGACAAGTTTGAGCAAATCATAGAGTTCAAGAGCTTTTGGGAGGTTGATTTCTTTTTTGGCAAAGTAAATAAATGATTTTTTCAAGTTTTGCCTTTTATAAGTGAGAGTCTTCAACCTCAATCCTTGGATTTTGATATGAAGCATCCTACCATTCATAAGAGTCAATTTGAGCCATCCATAACGTCTGTCATTTAAACAAAATGTCACCCCAATTGAATAATACCTTTATACAAATCAATGCATTATATAAATAATCATACATGGACTTAGGAGGACTATTGTTACATCTCGCCACGGAGGCTCAAGTCCAAGCATACATGGCAACCACATGGAGGCATAAGTCAAAAGGGAAGACAAAGGTTGGCCAAAGTCAACAGATCGATGCCCACTTAACGACCGAAGCCCACTCAATAGCCCAAGTCCTTCATATTCGAATCATTCTATCCTAAACTTCCTCCCTCCGAAGGGCTTCAGACGAAGAGTGGTTCTTAAGGAGATCATAGTATCTGGCGAATGATTGATATGACAACTTGTAGCCTAATTAAGTCAAATTCTTCAGCCTAATTGATTATGTACATAGACACAATTCTAAGGACGACTCATTTTCCCCGTACACTTAAGTGCAACTTATGGCAAGTAGATGATGGGATGACTACGATAGGATGTTCTAGTGAGTCGAATGAAGCCATGTTTGCTTCATCCAACGATAAAGACTACGATTGCAACACTATAAATGCTAACCCTTGTAACATTTTGAAGCTAATGACACTGTTTACACTTAAGGCAATTCTTTATCTTATTTCTTGCTTATTTCACACTCATGTTTGCTTGAATTTAGATTATCTTGTTTTAGTTCAGTTGTTCATCATTGATCATTAATATACAATCATTTCTAAATATATTGTTGGTGTCTGAACATTTTTGTCTCGCGTCATAGAGAATCTTCCATATCCATATACGACAACCTCCTACGACCAAGTCTCCGATCAAAACGTGTCGAAAATTGCTTACGTGGATGTGAGTGGGCCTGGCATCTGTTGTTACATCACCCTTACAAAAATGAAGTCAACAGACTGGAGCAAATCACAGAGCTCTTTGTTGGCAAAGTAAATAAGTTGTTTATTCAAGCTTTGGCCTTTTATAGATGAGGGTCATCAACCACAACCGTTGGATTTTGATCCGAAGCATCCTACTGTTCATTTAAATGTCAATCTAAACCACACATAACGTCTACCATTTCGTATTTAATGGTTCAGATCAGAGCATCTGATTACGTACGTATATCCATCTCCCTCCCAAGAACTCGACTGCAACATTTATCATTGATAATTAAATGTATCGACGGTTGCGTGTATGGAAAGTTGAACCTCTTCAATTGTATTTTCTTGAAAACACACAAGATAGCAAATCATTTGGGCACAATAATTGAGGATACTTCATTTTCCCAACATTTCAAAAACATACAACTTCAGAGTCAACACATTACTATCTCAGCAAAAGCAAAAGTACTCCACTTTAACTCCAATGTAGACAGCTCTGGCCAAAAGGATCTTGGCCGTTTATTTAAAATTTCATCTTTTTCACGATAGACAGTTTTTGGCCAAAGGGACCTCAGGTGATCTTAGAAAATTCAATAACTTCAAGGTACATAGCTCCGACAAAAATCATTTTTATGCAAATTTCATGTATTATGTAAATATTTATACTTAAACTTAGGGGGACTATTGTGTTGGGTGAATGAAACCCGACAAGGAAGAATCAACCATTGTGAGAAAAAAAGGTCACCCCAATTGCATAATAATTTTAAACAAAATCTATGCATTATATGAATAAGCATACTTGGACTTGATGGACTATTGTTACGCCTTGCCATCGAGGCTCAAGTGCAAGCATATGTGGCAACAACGTAGAGGCATAAGTCAAAAGGAAAGTCAAATGTTGACCAAAGTCAATAGATCGAAGGATTCGAAGCCCACTCTATAGCCAAGTCCTTCAAAGCCGATGCCCTCTATCTCAAGCTCCCTCTCTCCGAAGGGCTTCGGACTAAGAGCAATTCCAAAGGAGATCATAGTAACTGGCCAATGATTGATGTGACAACTTGCAGCCCAATTAAGTCAAATCCAGTCAACCTAATTGATTATGTACACTGACACACTCTAAAGGGCGGCTCATCTTCTTTACACGCTCAAGTGTAACATATGACAAGTGGATGCTGAGACAACTACGATAGGATCTCCTAGTGTGTCAGATGAAGCCACAACTGCTTCATCCAACGGTCAAGACTACGATTATAACACTATAAATGCCAACCCTTGTAACACTTTGAAGCTAATGCAACTCTTTACACTTAAAACGATTTTTTATCTTCTCTCTTGCATATTTCAAACTCTTATTTGCTTCAGTTTAGATTTTCTTGCTTTAGTCGAGTTGTTTGTGATAAATCATTAATATGCAATCATCTCTAAATATGTTGGCGGTGTCTGAACATTATTTTCTTATGTCATAAAGTATCTCCCATGTGCATATACGACAACCTCCTTCAACCAAGTTTGCGGTCAAAACATGTTGAAATTTGCTTGCATGGATGCTAGTAGGCCCGACATCTATTGTCCACACCATCCTTATAAAAAAAGGAGGTCAACAAGCATAAAATAATAATATTAGTATTTTTGAATTATACCTACTATATTTATGAAAAAAACACAAATTTATACCTATTAATATTCTAGAAGTACACTTATAATATTTTAAAAAGTAAATATTCAAGAAGAATATCACAGTAATCTCATGAAATTTATGAATCATATCAAATCTGACCTATGATTAATAATTTGTCGAGAGCATTATTATATTAGATTGTATCTCCAATATTTGTATAACCAAATCAATAAATTAATTTTAATCTAGCTTAATTTTCTATTGGGTTGAGTTTTTGATTTGATGATCGAGAAAAAAAAAAAAAAAAAACAGGTTAGATGTTCATGTTTGGCTATAGCCAAGGTCGATGTTCCCGTTATTTGGATAAATGTACATGAACCATTTGCATGATTTTAATTTTGTCACTTTGTTAGAGGAAGGTGACTAAAACTATGCGAATACCAACCTAGTACCGATTTTGGAAAATCCTACTAAGGGTGGTCATTATGATCAGGAACTTACTCCTTGGAGAATTTTATGGCCGCACGAAGGTGCTCACAACAATGATTGAAAATTTGGTAGACCTAAGAATAAACTAAGTAAACAAGAAGAAATCCCTTCGCTGACACCACATTAATGTTTCTACCAATATTTGATCTATTGAATGTAACAAAACTTAGTAAAATTAATTAATTTTATTGTTGCATGATCAAACTAATGATCTACAAAACTACTTCTAGGAGGAGAAAAGAAAAACCTCGAAACTAATATCGGTAGAATTGAAGCAAATACTATCTTGAACCGCAAGTTCAATAAATATTAATTGAAGAACAAGAAGATTCTTCAATTCAATTAATTCTTATTTGATGCCTGTTTTTATTATTGAAAATCGATTATCAATCATCAATAGCTTAAGTTTGGGAATGTTTTCCTAAAATCTTGAATATTATTTAAGGTAATATATGGGGTTTGTCACCCTCTATATTGACCATCATACATTATTTAGATCATAGATATATTTACTAGATACATTTAATATTTTCATGTCATCGAAATTTTATCAAACAAGATTTTTAACGAGGTAGACATTGTGTTGAGTCATTCAAAGGAGAGTATTGTAAATTATATATTAATTAGTGATTTATCATGTTTCGCTAAAACGAATATTTGTTTAGACTACATAATAAAAATCTGCAATTTAGATGAAGAGGTAGAGATACATTTTATGGTTGATATGGTCATTAAATGAATTCTTTGATGATTAATTCTCTTTTATGAAGACTTATTCGAATTAACATAGAGATATGGTAGGTTGACTTAATTGGGTATGATTGGTTTGAACTCCAGAGAGGTAAATCAATTAAGTTAGAAGACTTCGATCGAGTACACATAATCAACAGTTATAAAATTTGGTGATTGATGTACAAAGGAATAGCTGTGATGAACTCGTAAATCACAATACTTAAACTATCATATAAAACAAATTTTTTAATTGTTTTCCTATATTTATAATAATTAGGATAAAAATAGAACTACTTCTGTTAGTCCTCAATCGAATTGAAGTTAGAAATAGTTTAACCAACGGTTATACACTAGTCCATGTATGAACGATAATCCGCTCTTCGGTTCACTTTATTACTTATTATGATTCGTACACTTGTGAGATATAAATCAACAACAATTTTTTGCTAGAGTATGTTAGGCTAAGTCATAAAAGAATAAAATTACTTAAAAGTAATTTTTTTTTTTTGACTCAAATAAAGAAAGAGAAATAGGCCCAGTGAGATCAAACACATCTTCCTGATAACATTTTGCGAAGGCGCCTTCCGGAGTTTCCATTCAATTATTTACTGGTCAAAGACTCAAAGGGGCCGAAGTTTTGATAGGCAGACTTTTTTATGCTTAGCCAAACATTGCCTTGACCAATATTAGAAAGTTGTCAATTGATTGTTGAAAGAGTGACCGAGTCAGTCCGCTCCAACTTTACCGGGAAAAAAAACCGCGCATTCTGTTCCTTCCCATCTTCTCCCCTCTACAAACAACCAAAACCAAAACCAAAACAAACTCAAAATTATATTCATAAAAACAACATCAAATCATCTGAAAAAATCCAGCAAATCTACCCATAATATCATTATTATGGATAAACATGAGAAGGCTAAAGAGAGAAGAGAGAAGAGGCGCCAAGAAATCTCTCTCCTTCGTACCATTCCCTATTCTGATCACCAAAGGTAATTGTCAATTTGATTCATTGTTAACATTTTTCTTTAAATTTTTTTATGGATCTTGAATTTTCGGGTGAAATCCATTAAAAAGGAAGATATTGTTGTGTGATTGAAGCGTCAGTCCTTCAAAAATTTTACATTTTTAGCCACATATTGCCCAAAAAAGTTATGGAAAAGATGTAATGTTTCAACTTTAGACTTGTTTAGAATTTCCAAATCACTGTTTGGTTTCGGTTTTGTTGCTGGTCTAGAAATATGCTAAAAAATAATCCGAAGTGAATCGTTTACACCCCTAGTTTATACCCACTTTTTGGAAATTAAGTTTGAATTTTAGTAATTTAACCAATATAAAAATTCCAAAATTCTTGGTTCATGATGTGGTAGTACCGAATTTGATTATACTTTCTAAGGTTGATCAGTTTATCTTTTGAATTTTTTGTTCCACCTGATTGGATTGAAGAGTTTAGGCTGTGTTTGATACATGTAATTTGCCATGGAACTAGGAAAATATTTTCCTAGTTCCTACTTTTGACTGTTTGATTAGCCAATTTGCCCTGGAAAATGTTTGCCACCAATTTCTAATGTACAATCCCTTGAAGCACAAAAGCAGGAAAATATTTTCTTATGATTTTGGTGGGAAATTATTTTCCACCTTGTTGAGTTTTTTTTTTTTTTTTTTGACTTTTTGGCAATGAAAATATATTCTAAATTCAATGGTAAAAAAATTTATCCATTTAATTGACAATTTACATGAAAAACATAGTCAAACAAACATAAAAATTTTATGAAAATATTTTTTTTAATTTTTTTTTTTTACTTTTTGACAATCCAAACAAATTTTAATACAGATTGTAAAAAAATTATCCCAAAAAATAATCATTTGCATGAAAAACAAAACCAAACGGATTAGGTGGAAAATTATACCAATCAAACATCATTAATACAATTCCCTCTAAAATAAATTCTAGGCAAATCAATTCCCTACCAAATATTTTATTTGCCATTCATTTTCCATCTTTCTATCAAACACACCCCTAGTGTCAGAAATATTTCCTTGCAATAACATATTTACATTGACATTTGTACTTACGTACAAAATCAAATGTAGATGCCTTTGTAGTTTCTTTTCTCCAACGAAATAAATATATGCTACCGAAAACATGTTCCTGTGCTGTATGTTTATAGTGCCTAGAAATTGTGGTAGCTGCTTCATTATTGTTGGGCTATTTTTTCCTTAAGGGATATCTTCTGCTGTTTAACTTAATACTGGAAAAGTTTTCCTTCTTCAAATTGTTTAATCTCTTTGATGGTTCTGGGTTCAATGACTGGAATCTGGCTAAAATTCTATGTGTAGTCGAGAGCTGGTTTTTTGTGGGAACTCTTAGCTACTAATGTCTTGTACTGAGAACCCTACCATTTGAAAAGCCACTTTGCACCTCCATCACATTTTGAGAAGAATTAGAAGAAATTAACTCTCAGACTCCATTAGTTAATAAAACATCAAATTCTGAACTCATTTAAGCGTTCCATCTAGAGTCTTTATTTGCCAGCCAGACTTACTAGTGTGAGCTCAAGAGATGGTGGTTACTCGAACTTTGGTCACCATGTTACTGACTTGACTTCGGCTACAAAATTGTTATTTTGATCTTCATTCTGTCAAGTTCTGCATATAATCCATACCCTTAGCAGAATTTCATTTTTCTTTAGGTTATGATTGTTATCTGTCGTGAGTTCTGACTTGTGACATCTTCGTAATATGTTTTTGGTGAGCCTTATATAGGTATAACATTGATCATCCTTATAATATCTTTGTAATATGTTTTTGGTGAGCCTTATATAGGTATAACATTGTTCATCCTTATAATATCAGATTTTCTTGGTGGACTTCACTGGAATAACTTTTCTGAAATTTAGCTTTCCTTTGAGTCCTCTTTAGGTAGCAGAAGTATTGCTTCCCATGTTCTAATGATACCAGCAAAAAATAGGTTTTCAGTTGAACCACTCAATGATTCACAGCTGCAGTTCTTCTTCTCAGTAATATTTACGCGTATTATACATCAACATAGACTAGATATACCTATACATTTATTGTGAAGAGTAGAACTTTGAAAATAGTGTTTTTTATTTTTAATTTTTTTTTTCAGATGGTGGTCCGTCGATACTATTGCTGTAGTGACTGGTGCAAATAGGGGAATTGGATTTGAGATTGTGCACCAACTTGCATTGCATGGGTTGACAGTAGTACTCACATCAAGAGACAATGGTGTTGGTGAAGAAGCAGCAAAGGTCTTACAAGAAGGAGGTTTAAATGTGTTGTTCCATCAATTAGATATCGTGGATCCGGCATCGATTGAAACTTTTACCGAATGGATAAAAGAAAATTATGGTGGTATCGATATACTGGTATAATGGCCACCCTGTTTTACTGACATGTTAATGATCTATTTTTAAGCTGATATGACCGAAAACATTATCACATGTTTGGTAATTTTGTTTGTCAGATTAAGTACTTCTCACTGATTGTACACTTTCTAGGTAAACAACGCAGGAGTTAATTTCAATGCTGGATCAGACAATGGTGTGGAATTTGCTGAAAAAACTATTCATACCAACTACTACGGCACGAAGAATATGATCAAAGCCATGATTCCTTTAATGAGACCTTCCCCTTCGGGTGCTCGTATTGTTAGCGTGAGTTCGCGATTGGGTAGATTCAACAGCAGACGGAATGTAAGTAAGAGCTATGTTTTTTTCTTCAATTTTTATCATTGTCATGATTTTTCCTCTTCCTATCTTGTTGTTTTCTTCTCCTGTGAAATATTTCAGATATGCGGACACTGAATAAGTTTAAGATTGTTTGTTAGCTGTGTGGCGACTAAGATTACAAGTCTATACAAGGCTTATGTTCTATAGTTCCAGTTTTTCCCTGGTTTGCTCTGGTAGAGTTCGTGTGTACATGCAAGATTGCAGGTTATCTTACTCTAAGAGAGTAAACATGATAAATCATAGATCTTTTTGTTTTAATTAAATACCCGGAGACTAATCTATATTTGATTTTAGATGTAGCACCTGCAGAAAATGTGTTGAACTTGAATCCTTTATATACGTTTTTACTTTTCTAGATGTTTTCAATAAATAATTTCTCCCAAATGATATATGTGAAGTCAGAATCATATCGGTTTATTTTTCTATTTCCGTACTAAGTAATTTACGTTCCTTGTGCGTGCTTGAAATATTTAAACATCATCCATACAAATCCTAAAGTCACATTACTCTTTTCTGCTCCCCTTCCAAAAAACCCAAAAATTTTCCGTATTCTTTCATCTTTTGTTGTTTTTGACAATTTAAAGGCCACATTTCTTAAAATCAACATCTTCGACTGTCTGGAGAACTAAAAAATTCGTACTTTCAGTACGTACGAATTCTTGTTAAAGCCTCCTCTACTAAATGAGTAATTTTCAAGATCTTTAGTACCTGAAATCATAACCACTACAAATAAGTTTATCTGTTTTTGCAGAGAATTGGAAATGATGAACTGAGAAAACAACTGGAAGACGATGAAGCACTATCTGAGGAACTGATCGACCAGACTGTGAATAAATTTCTAGAACAAGTAAAAGATGGCAGTTGGACAGAAGGTGGATGGCCTCAAGTTTTTACTGATTACTCTGTATCAAAACTAGCTGTTAACACTTACACAAGGCTGATGGGAAGGATACTTTCAGAACGTCCCGAGGGCCAGAAGATATGCATCAATTGCTACTGTCCAGGCTGGGTGAAGACGGCCATGACTAGTTGGTCGGGGCATATTAGTCCTGAAGACGGTGCTGATACTGCAGTTTGGCTAGCTCTTCTTCCAGATCAATTCATAACGGGTAAATTTTTCTCTGAAAGGCGTGAGATACATTTCTAAAAGTTGGGGTCGACGTATTGTTGGATTCAGTTTGGTTGCATTTTGCCCTTCAAGGACCAGATAAAGAGACGAAGAAACTCAGTCTGCATCAAAGAAGCCTATATTGATATGCCGTTGAAATGGAGTCATATGGTAAGAATGAATGATTGACAACTGATTTCATCTCAAGAAGATTTGATCAGACTAGAGATTCATGAGTAATTATTTACATTATGTCCTCTTAGTTTTGTTCACTTGAGGAACCAGAGAGCATTGGGATTTTGAGTAGAAGAGCAACATTTTTGGTGTTTTTGATACAAGTATTGGCATTTCTTTCTTTTGTTGTGCTGAATTGAATGGATTCTGATATGATTGAATTTTCATTAGACAGATGTTAACTCTATGAAAGTTAAATACAGAATACGGTTTGTTAATCCGTGGCCTAGTTATTCATCTATGACTTAATAGAGGGATTTGATAGGGATTAAAATTAATTTTTTAATAAATAAATTTTGATAAAATATAATGAAATTTGTGATTGAAAAGTTGTGAATTTCATAAACATGATGATATAAGTTGTTGATTTTTAAACTTACTATTATTCTCTTTCGTGGAAGATTACTGATTTACTATGTTGTTACCTTTGTTTTGGGGAAAATTGATTCAAATCAAAAAATAGAAATTAGAAAGCATCACTTCTAATTTCAGGGAGTAAAAAGTTTCATTGGTCATTGAACTTCATACTTTGTCACGTTATGGTCACTGAACTTTTAATTTCCTCTGCAAGGTCACTGAACTTCCTGCGTTTTCCCTCCATCCCTCACTGAGAGCACTTCCGTTTGCAGGCTTACCCAGGTGGCTGGACGGAAGGCGAACGTGGTGTCGACAGCGTGTATTCTCCTTCCACGTAAGAATCGTTTGTAACTTCAAAACACGATTTGTTCTCAAACACAGCAAAACCCCCCCAATTTCGGTCTCCCCCAATTTCTCTACCATTCCCAACCTCCCATCCCCAACCTCACAGCAGAACCCCCTGCTGGAATCCGCCCCCAAATCCTCCACATTTCGGTCTCCCCCAATTTCTCTCGAGCCCTAAATCACGCCGAGGAAGAAGTTGTCACCTGCAATCCACCATCCCCAACAGAACCCCCTGCTGGAATTCGCCCCCAAAGTTCAGCACCTATGGACGAAGCAGAAGAAGTAAACTGTGAAGATTCTAATTGTGGGGCTACGGTTGGACTCATTTTTATGTCTATTCTCCAGTGCCATAAAATGAGCATATGCCAAATTCTGAGCAATTTATGCCTTTTCTCCTATTAAGCTGCAACTGAATGGTACTGGCTTAAGGCAGCAATGGGAAACTCGCTGGAGAAGTTCAACCTGATCATTTTAGATTTAGGATACCTATCTAAAAGTTTACCCATTAATATTGTTATTTTACTATTTGTATATGAGTTATGCTATATGTACACAATGGTGTACATAATAGCCTACACCTCCTTCACATGGAGGGGGGCCCACACATAATAAAATATTTGTGGGTCCCTCTTCATGTGAGGGAGGTGTAACCTATTATGTACACCATGAGGTGTACAAGTAGGTTTATCCTTTGTATATTGATATGAAAATGAGGATTGGTTTTACTGCCTCTATGAAAAATTATAATCTTGAAATGCATTTTCTTAACTGTATTATGTTCATGCAATGCCTGATTTCCGAGGAGACTCTAGCTGCGTAGAGGAAGTTGCAAAATCTGGGTTAGATGTTCTTGCTCACAACATTAAAACTGCTGAGGAGCTTCAAACTGTTGGAAAGGAAAGGGAATTGACCCTTGAAATATGTCAAAGGAAATGTCGGGATTGTCGAAATCCATGTTTATGTAAAAGTTATTAAACTTGTCGTATTTTATATCTTGCGAAGGTCACGTAATTAATGTAATTAATGTAGCTTATGTGTTATTTTGTTAGTATGTTGTAAGAACCTTTGCGGTCTACTAATTGAAGTTATGATTTCCTTTGAATTATATAGATTGCTTCAACCATTTATTTTTCTATTGATTACTAAGTTATATGTATACATTTTTCAGGAAAAGCCGAATTTGCACTTCTTCAAATCCTTAACTAAAATAACAGTTAACTGATGGCACCTCTTCGAAGACAGAATTGGAATAATACTTACCTGATGGCACTTCTTCAATAACATTAATTACGTGACAAAAGTATACACGGTACTGTCTACCATAATTGTGAATCAAAATAATTTCTCCAAACCTAACAGCCATCAAAATAATTTCGCCAGACCTATCTACCATCAAAATAATTTCCCCAAACCTAACTACCATCACAAAAATATACACGGTGCTGTCTTTTTATATTTGACAGCATCCATTACATTACATGGGCACAAAAAAAATTGGTGTTAACTGATGGCAGTTACAAAAGTGATCGTTTCCAGAATTTGTTATTTGTCTGCTACTGGGCTTGATCCCTGCCCTGTGCACGTATATCCCGCAACCATTGGGGTCGGCATAAACCGCATTTCATGTTCATCAATTGGGTTGTCGATGGAAGCAGACTCAATCCTTCTAGAAGTGACCATTTTACCCTGTAATGTAACACGATCAAATCAAACCATCAGTTCTAAAATCGAATGAAATTGTACTGAAAATATAAAATCTGAATACCACATACACTTTCGTTAACCGCCATTTTGCGGTTTGAGTAAACAGGTTCTAATTGTACTTCCAACCAATCCTGTTGCGAAATGAAAGTATAAATAATTTTCAACATGATTATTTCAAAACTTTATATATACAGGGAGAGACAGAGTGAGAGAGGGGAAAGTACTTACATCTACTGGGGTGTCGTCTCTAGAATGATAACGCTTATTGCGCCCCTTCAACCCACATGTCAAGCACGTCATTGTTACAGCCCCCTTCTTCCTCACATATGACTTTCCTTGTGTGTACACAACCAATTCTTCTGCCTGTTTTCTTCTTTTTTTCTGCCTCTTTCCCTTCTGGGGAACAGTCCATTGAGGCTGATTTATTGCTGGTACATCCACCTCTGGCCACAACATTGTCCCGTTCATTGGATTCATGATATTATTATAGCATCTCATGTAAGTTTCGATAGTATAACAATTGTCGACATAATCTTCCGGTTCATTCCTACAGTCACGTATCACAGCCACAGCATGCATACACGGTATACCTGTAAGATCCCATTTTCTGTATGCGCATGTACGTTCTTCGAGATCGACAACAAACGTCCCAGCACTACAGTCAACTTGCCACCTTGGACCCCCGGATAAGTGCAGTGTGCATTCTCTTGATCTCTCGGCGATCTTGTGCAATTTTTGTCTAATTTTCGAACACAGACGACCCTTACATCTCCTCATCTTCTCTCGCCTCTTTTGTATCCTGGTCATGAAACCCATCTGCACAGACGTAAGCATACTAAGAATCAACTTCTCCCTGTCATCTAGCAATGTTTTGTTAAAAACCTCGCATCAGTTATTTAAGACAATGTCACACTTGGTAAGCACTGAAAAGTGTGATTGACTCCACTCCTGAGGTTGTTTTTTTGTCAGCCACTTATGTGCCTCTTCACTCACTTCACGAATTTTTTGCAACCATATTTTGTATTCAGCGACGTAGATTGACTTCGCGGCACGCCAAATAAAATCCTTAAGAATTTTGCCCTTAAATCCCGCGTTGAAGAAGTTTGTATACATATGTCGTACACAAAAGCGATGTTCTGCCTCTGGGAACAACTCTTCGCACACATTTTGAAGTCCCATTTGCCTGTCCGTCATCAATGTCCAACCATTACCAATGCCCATTCCAATGTCCTCTGCCAGATACTTCATGAACCACCTCCAAGATTGTGTGTTCTCCTTTTGTACAATAGCATATGCCACAGGATATATACAGTCATTAGCATCGTGCCCTACTGCCGTTAACATGATTCCCCCAAAACACCCACGCAAATGACACCCGTCAACACCAACCACTTTCCTACAACCACTCGTAAACCCCAACTTGCAAGCATTGAAGCATATATAGATGCCATTAAAAACTTGCTCGTTGACGGCTATTATCACAGTTGATCCCGAATTCGTTCGAAGTACCTCAGCAGCATATCTCCTCAGAAGCCTAAATTGTTCCGCAATAGTTCCAAACAACAATTCCTTCGCATATTCTCTCATCTTGCATGCAACGTTTCTACTTATCTCCGTCTTCAGGTCTTCTTTCACGGTCGCCAAAATGGACTTTGTTTTCCAGTTAAGATCTGCCTTAAACAACTCAATATATCTCTAGGTCAAGAATATGTAGTTGCAATGTCTATTGTGTTGGTCCCGTGTGCATGTGTGATCAGGCATATAAGACTTCACTTGTACTGTACACGTCTCATTCAACTTCGAAGCCCATATCCTCCAACTACACCCCAATTTGCAAACACCTTGTGCTCGGGTTCTATCATTACATTTTAATCTTACATTATACCCATTCAAAGCTCCGTATGTTCTCACTACGTTTCGAAACTCTTGCATTGACCGAAAGAGTTGTCCGACCTCAAACTGTGGATTCTCCATATCGGTCTCAGCTAAAAATTCCGGAAAGCGATAACCAACCTCTTCGTCCGATGAGCAAACCAATAGTAACTCCTCAGCCGAGGGATACTCCAAGTCATCAATTGCATTATCATTTTCCAACTCTTGTACAAGCATTACTTCTCTCTCGTGTCCCTCTTCATTCATGTTGGGTCCAATTTCGATGCCATCTGACACATTGTGATCATACAACCTATCATCTTCCTCCGAAGCCATGTCAACATTCGATTGAAGGAAATCAGGGTCATCCTCATACTCTGTCACATATTGAAAAACGTTTCCAGTAAACACGACAAAAATGAAATCATATGCAACAAGAACAAGAAAATAATTTGCAACAGATTTATCACACGAAAAAGCAGTAAGAATACATAATGGTGAAAACACAGGTGCTTCACAAAAATATAAAGCTTCACAAAAATATAAATCATAGAAATATAAATCACAGAAATATCAAGTTTCACCTCCGTCTGCTTCGTCCATAGGTGCTGCACTTCGGGGGTGGATTCCAGCAGGGGGCTCTGTTGGGGATGGTGGATTGCAGGTGACAACTTCTTCCTCGGCGTGATTTAGGGCTCGAGAAAAATTGGGGGAGATCGAAATGTGGAGGATTTGGGGGCGGATTCTAGCAGGAGGTTTTGCTGTGAGGTTGGGAATGGTAACTTCTTCCCCGGCATGATTTAGGGCGCGAGAGAAATTGGGGGAGACCGAAATTGGGTGGGTTTTGCTGTGTTTGAGAACAAATCGTGTTTTGAAGTTACAAACGATTCTTACGTGGAAGGAGAATACACGTCGTCGACGTCACGTTCGCCTTCCGTCCAGCCACCTGGGTAAGCCTGCAAACAGAAGTGCTCTCAGTGAGGGATGGAGGGAAAACGCAGGAAGTTCAGTGACCTTGCAGAGGAAATTGAAAGTTCAGTGACCATAACGTGACAAAGTATGAAGTTCAATGACCAATGAAACTTTTTACTCAATTTCAGGCCATTAAAGATCAAATTTTAATTATAGAGTCAAACACGTGAAGAGGGTTATACAATGGTAAAGGAGTAACTGATTACCTAACAATCTCAGGAAAATTGCCCCAACGATTAGCGAGGATGGAGGAGTGCCACGCCTCTCGTCATAAATCATAGAGAAAATTCGTAACTCTCATTTGAACCCGAAACGCACACCATCAAACCCTCAAAAATGGCAAGTTTGCCAAGGGCAATTTTCAGCGCCGTTCCACGCCTTCTTAGCTCCTCGCCTGCCACATCCGACTCTCTTTACAGGTCAATAATTTAATTTAATTTAATATACAGTCCACAAAAAAATTATTGTAATTTTTGTTGTTATTACTGCTGTTATTGATCATAATTTTTTGGGTTTATCTAGGCCTATATTGGGTTCCTTTTCGCGTTTTTGTTCGTCAAATTTGACCACCCAATCGATCGATATTGATCTTTCAAATGAAGAAAGCAAAAGGCGCTTATTTAACAGGTTTGAAATTTTTTACACCCAGTAAAATTTAGGCCTCAAATTACGTTTATTAGCATTTTATGGTTTTGAGTATGAACAATTTATTGTTATGCAAAATTGTAGGTTGTTGTATAGGAGCAAGCAAAGAGGGTACCTGGAGCTGGACTTACTTTTGGGGAAATGGGTGGAGAATCATATTCACTCCATGAATGAAGATGGAATTAAGTCCCTTGTTCATGTCCTTGACCTGGTAAATTTACTTGCTATTATCTCCTTTAATTTTTTTCCCTGTATTTGCAAATGTCAATATGTTGGCTCTTTACATAAAAACTTTATATTCTGATTTTTAGGACTTTTGCTTGATTAGGTAATATATCAAAAAGATTAGAAGTCAAATATATGTTGTCACTGTATCATTTTAATGCTATTTCCTTAAATAATTCAACATTGTAATATGTTAAATGGGAGTTGTGAAAAGGGGGAGCAGGTGGAAAAGAAACCATCCACACTTGTGGGTTCTTGATTGTTGTGCTCAGCTGGTTGCAAATCGTTTAGTGGCTGCTCTGTGAAACCTTTTTTTTTTTAATAAAGAATTTGCTGAAGATTCCTCATCTTTGAATACACAAAGCTGAGTATTCAAACTGAATATGAATATTTCTGGATCATAATGAATTATCTGTTCAGTTTTAGCCTTTAGGTTTGTTAATATGTTTTTGTTTGTTTTAAACATCAAGTGTGAAAATGATAATAGCTTCGGACTGATATTGATCATGTAAACCTATTCTACTCAGCAATATATTTGTTCAAGTAGTAACTGTGTTAATCACTGATTGATTAGAAAAGAGTAAGTGACTTGTGACCCGGATGTTTAATGTTGTGACACAATATGGATATATGCTGATGCGGCCATCAGCCTTGTATTTATTGGACCATTTACTTATGTTTTATTTACTTGGGTTTGTATAGTGGGCTTGTCCAAGCCCTTTCTCTTTAGGTTTGTTGTTTTGCTATTTATATCTTGTTTGTTGTGTGATGAATATGAATTATTGAAATTGATTTTGGCTTGCAGCCAGCGTTATCTCCTTCCCCTGCCTTCTTCTTTGCTGTCTTCTTCTTCTCTTCTTCCCTGCTTCTTCTTCTTGTTGTGGTTATCTTCTCCTCTGGCTTGTCGCCTACTCTCTCACCCCTATCTTCCCCCTTCTCCCTCTTTCTTTTCTCACATTTTTCCTTCTCTTCCTCTTCTCTTATTCTCTTTCTTGCTGTGATTATGATATTCACTCCTTTCCAATTGATTCTACGCCAAAGTGGTATCAAAGCTAAACTTGGGAGAGAATTCAGTTACACAATTGAAACCCTCACCACCAATCATCTACTACGCGCCACAGCCACTGTTCAAATTACCACCATACAACTGCACCTTCACCATCGAGAATAGCCAATATGCAACCCGTTATTATACCTCAAGCTCTGTCCGCTTTCCAAATCACCAAACCAACCCAGATTTCTTCAAACCCCAATACAGTAACTGCTAGCAACTTCAAAGTAACCTGTACCTTTCAATTAAAAGCTTGTTTTTCACTAGGTGAAATCTTGATATATATTAGTGCATCCATAATTCTTTGAAGTTCATTCTTTATATGTTTCAAACCATCCTGCACAATTAAATTAAAATATGACAAACACACAACAAATATGAAATAAATAACCACCGAAATCGGCCTGTAGAACACTACACAATTTATGGACAACTGTCTTATTAACATTAGCATTGTCAAAAGTAAAAGAATGTTTTTTTTTTTAATTTCGCAGTGATATTCTCTAATAATACTCATAATAGCGTTATATATATTGTTGGCGTTGTGAGGGAACTCAATAATTTTAAAAGCAATAATTTTTTTATGCATACACCAAAGTGGATCTATGTAGTGTGCAGTTATAGCTATATAATTTCTTTTATAATCCTTCCCATATATCCAAAGTTAAATATATAACACTCCCATATTTTTGCAAATCGGTAATCAATTATTTTTTTGTATTAAGGAAATATTCTATGTTATCGTAACGAAGAGTGTTTCTACTTACATCGACGTACCTCGGTTGAAGATATTCTTTCACGTAGGAGATAAAATGTTGGTTGTCCGCTATTGCTAAAGGCAACTTAGCACCAGTCACGAACTTCACCATTTTCGTTCGAGCTTTCTCTTCCGAATACATCCACGTGCAAAGTGTCGTAGAAGTAGAACCGACGGTTGGACTACCAAATTTTAGTTGCCTTTGACCGGCAGTAAAAAGCCCATATTTGGCCCCACATGCTTTGTAGTGACGGTTCAGGTGGGTGGTACCAATATCCTTTTGCCATATCAATCATTATTGACAGTATTTACATACTGTTTTGAACTCTGAAACTCTATCGACCACACCGACTCGTTGGAATCAATTTAAAGTAATTCTAATATTTTGTCCCTTTTTTCCCTTCGCTTCCCTCTTTTATCGGGAATATCTAATTCATGTTTCTCCTCATGTTTTGTTTCGGGAACATCAACGTTATCCAAATCAATTGGATTATTACTTCCATGAGCATGAAATCTGAAAAAATTTCTGGAATTGGTACATCGTTGAGACCGACAAATTCTTCATTCCGAAATTGACTTTTTAGCGTCATAGGTGATTCGCCTCCGACACTGCCGAACAAGCCCTTAACAAATGAGCGTGGATCCATTTGTGAATTATGAACTTGTGATGAAATGTATAGAATATGTATAGTGTTAGTGTATAATAAGTAATTAAATAAGTAAATTTGTAGTGTGATAAATTGTAATTGATAATGAATAATTGAAATTGAAGGTAGAAAATTAGAAATGGATGTAGAAGATTGAGTAGAATGTGGAAAAGTGAGAATTGTTGTTGGAATGTTGTGTGGAAAAATTTGGAAATGGGTTAGGATATTTATAAAGTAAAAAAAGAAGGAAAAAAGTGGCCAAAACAGCCACTTTACAACTTCAAAGTAGTGACCGAAAACAGTCACTTTAATGCTCGCCTACCACGAGCCAGGCCTCATGGCTCGTATACCACAAGCTGGGCTAGTGGGCTCACTGCTCGCCCATGGGCGAGTCGAGTGCATTCGGCTCGCTTGGCCTGCTCAACTGGTGCTCGAGCTCGTTTAAATACAAGCCCGAGCCGCCCACAAGCCACCTTTTGACGAGCCAAGCGGCCGAACCGACGAGCTGCTTAGCTCGATTGCCACCATTACTAGTTTGTTCAAAAAGTAACTGTGTTAATCACAGATTGATTAGAAAAGAATAATGTAACTTGTGACCTGGATGTTTAATGTTGTGACACAATATGAATATATGCTGATGCGGCCATCAGCCTTGTATTTATTTGACCATTTACTTTTGTTTTATTTAGTCGGGCTTGTAAAGTGGGTTTGGCCCAAACCCTTTCTCTTTAGGTTTATTGTTTTGCTATTTATATCTTGTTTGTTGTGTGATGAATATGAATTATTGAAATTGGTTTTGGCTTGCAGCCAACGTTATCTCCTTCCTCAGCCTTCTCCTTTGCTGTCTTCTTGTACATGAAATCCAACCATTGTAGTAGAATCATCCTTCTTTGGAGAATCATCACTCCCAACCATTGTGGATAAGTCACCAAAAAAGAATTTTGAAATGGAATGATATGAGCAGAAAAAAATAAAAAGACAATTGTGAACACAAGAAACTAAAAAACTTCAATTCCTAGAATAAAGAAAAGGAGATTGAAGGTGGCTCTGATATCATATCAAAGAACACAATTGTAAAAGTAATTTTCTTATGATTCATTCATCACAAGTGATAATATATATATATATATATATATATATATATATATATACGAACAAAAAAATCTAGACTATTCTTTGCTAGTTACCTTACATTAACGCCTAAAAATAATTAACTAATAATATATTCTAGACTAAACTAGGAAAACTCAATATTACAGCACATGGAATACACAAAAAAAAAAAAAAAAAAAAAAAAAAAATTTGAATAATTTATTCAATGCGTAATCCATTTTAATTTTTCACCGAGTAGAATATGTATATGATATTGAAGTCACACTTTATGCATTTGATCGGCCATGTTTTGCATTAAGGGGATTACACTCTGTTTTCTAAGCCTGTTCCTGCTTATACCTACAGGAGAATCCAGATCTATGGAAATGGCTGACTTGTCAGGAGCAACCCCCTGATGCAGTAAAAATAAATCCTGTAAGATATGATTTAGAAAGAAGTTTTCTGTTTCTTGCTCTATTCGATCCATGACTGCTTTCCTGATATGATCTATCAAATTTTCTTCACAGGTATTTTTAGCTGTGAGGGACAAGGTTATGAACAACCTTAACAACCATGCTTCTCCTGAAACTCGAGCTACTCCCGGACAGCCATGGGTAAGAGGTTGGGACGATTTTAATAAAGGTCGAGATGCCCCTACAGCTGGGAACCAGTAGTAGTTGCATTTTGAGATCAAATGTTCTAAAATTTCGTGCTCCTACTCTCTAAGGTAGCCTGAATAATGTTGTGAAATGCATATCGTATCATTGCATCCTTTCGTGGTACTCTGTAAAAATAATGTTTTAATGATGAGCCTGTGAACTGTGTGTGCATCCAACATATGTATTAACTTTGTGCATTGATTTTGCTACAAAATAGTGGGCAGATTGTACAAGGAATAATGTTAAATTCTATATACTCCCGACTCGGGTTCTAAAAAGCGTAATGTGTGATGATGCTTAGAGGCCAAACTATGGGTTAGGCGAGTTTAGGCGAGACAAATGCATAAAAAAGCGTAAAAATGTGTTTTCTTATATTAATATTATTTTAATTTTTAATCAATCAAAAAATCATTTAATAATTAAAAATAATATCTATCAAACATTTAAAATAGATTTATAGGAATTTTATACATTTTTTCAAAATTTTCAATAAAAGGATAAATTTCATATGTAAATACTAAATAGTAAATAGATAGGAATTTTTGAAAATTTTCATTTGATTAAGGCTTCAAAGGGTTCTTTTGAATTTATGGCAAACGAAGTGAAAAATTAGCCTTTAAGTTTTAAATATAAAAAAATGTGAAATTAAAAAAGAAGAAGATAATAATGCGCGCCTAAACGCGCATAATCACACTTAGGCGCGCTGAAGCGGTCAACAATTGCCGTTGATCGTTAAATAAGGCGCCAAACTACTTGGCTTGGCGCCTTCGCAACGCATCGCACCTAGGTGACGCATTGACGCTGTCTAGACGCGCTATTTAGAACAGTGCTCCTGAGTGCTCAAGTTCATAAACTCTTTTGACGAATTAAAGTATGCCCTTGAGATTGTAACATTAGGACTCGGAGTCTAAGAAGATGTTTAACCGTGTGATATGGAGCATGTTTTGGCTAATTTTAAATGTTAATTTAAGTTGTTTAAATATATTTATAGACTACTCATTTCACAACTTACTATTTATGCCAGATATTCCATAGGACCACAGCTTAGATCACCTTCAAAGGGTTTGTGGATTGCATCAAAAAGTGTATCATATCTCTTCTAAATGTTTACTTGGTAAGGAAAAAGGTGGAGGATGTCTAATGCTAAATATCCTCCACTTAATTTGTATTATTTATTCATTTGATTTTCATAATTGATGTACGTTCTTTGTATACATGTAGCCTGCAATTAGTGTAACCTACATTTTCATTTGAGGTGTTCTTCTCTATATTTTTATTTTCATTTTCATTTTGCTTGCCACGTGTACCAAATTATTGCATTGAAAATGCTCTTATAAGTACTGCTAGTCTAGCAAGTTGATTAAATTTAATGAAAATTATAGACAATCATGTTTTTTAAGTTCCAACTTCAAAAATCAGGTTTAAATTATTTTTAATACAAAAATCAGGTGATGATACATCTTTTAAATATTATTATTAATAATAATATAAATTAAATAAATCTACAAACCTACCACCTGGAAATATTTTTGGGCCCTTTGCAAAATTACTATCAATATTGTTGGGCCTTAAAAGTCTGGGGTTGCATAACAATGGGCCCATGTGAGCCACTCTGATGCTCGTCCAAATTGGGAACGGATAAGCTCTTAAAACAAATAATTGGAGAAGGGGACAAAATACAATTAGAGACTCCCTTGGCTAAGCAAAGTGTGTTTATACTTTATTGTACATTAATTTTGATAAATCAAATTAATTACCTTTTAATTTCATTTCGTAGTACTCTCCTATAAGGTTACTGTCGACACACAAAAACAAAGCTAAAATAAATGGCCCAAAAGACGAAGCCCAATTGAATGGTGTAAAGAAGGGAGCCAAATTCGAAGGAGGAATAAAACCCAGCTCAAAAGATAGGCCCAAACCATACCATCGAAGAAGGAGTGACCCATAATCGCTCAACCCTGCGAGACGTCGCTCAACCTCGTGAGATGACCAAGATTTGGGTGAGCATGGTGTCTTATTGATATTTGGGGTGACGATTATCGAAGCAGTTAAATTGGCAATCTTATCACATTTCACGATCCAAGAATCTCGACTACAAGAGGTTAAAGGGAATAGGGGCAACTGTTAAAAACGACAGTTTTTTGACAAATCATTTATCATGGAGAAAGTGGGTAGTTAAAGAGCGACAAACAGTTTTCAGATAGTTCCACAAGAGAAACTACCTAAAGAGTATAAGAAGGAGAAAAGAACACAAAAGTAAGGACCGAAAAAATCACTCTCAAACAGAGAATTATGTAATTTCATTTCTTTAAATTTTTCTTGTCAAATTTTCAATTACTTTGTATGCTTGTGCCCCTTGGAGGCATTTTGTTATTTGTGAAATTGTAATCTTCATAAATAAAGCACCCCTCGTTGGGATTTTGTCTCGAGAGGTCGTTGTTCCTTACACAATCGTCTGAACCTTCTTTTAATTGTTAGCGATTTCCACGCAAAACAATTAAACAATTTGACACGCCCAGTGTGACATGTTTGGTATTAGAAGATACGAAAAACAAAGCAATATGCCTCATAAAAATCCCGATAAGGAGCCAGCGAGCCAACGGCTAGTCCAATCTGTGATCGAACAACATGAGGAACAACAAAGTACTCCAGGAACAGAGGGACAGAATCAAAGTCGTTACGAGTTAATGGCAGAGTTGAGTCCTCGAACCATACGTGCATTGCTTGGTGAACTCACACAGGATGTCGTTGAACAGGTAAACTTCCAAAACGTTCATAATATGGAAAAATTTACTCAAAATAGAAATGTACATTATGATAACATGGCCAAACAACTAAATACTTTGAATGAAATCATGAATAAGTTAGTAGGCCAAATTTGTTACCCAATTATGCCAAACAGAGGGAATCACTTTCAAGCCAGGACAATTGTGGGACATAATCCCCCAGTCCTGAGTTCGAACCAAGGAGTAGAACCACCTCTTGGACCATCTACTTCAAACCAAGGGGGTAGTGGAATGACAAACTTGAATGGTGGTAATGGAGTGCCAAACCTGTGGGGTAACCTAAATGCAAGAGACAATGTCCAAACCAATGGACAGAACATCCCGCGTGTCAATGATGGAGGAAATACTCCGGCTAACGGTAATAGTGGTTTGAACAACTGCATTTTTTTCCTCAAACCAATGACCAAATATTAGGCCTCAAACAATTCCATCAATGAATCAACCATTAGGAGTTTCATATGATTCCAATGTTATGTTGAGGAATCAAATTATGGAGATAGTGCAGGATCAAATGACTTTTGGGGCGCGTCCTTTTATTAGGCCGACTTACATAAAGTCATACCCCGATTGGGTAGATCAAGCTTATCCATGGCCTAGAGGGTACAAAATACCAGAGTTTTCATTATTTATCAGGTTAGGAGAAGTTTCTACTCTAGAACATATAGAGCGATTCACACTGCAAAGTGGTGAAGTAATAGATTATCACAAGATGAGACTGTTCCCTAGTTTTTTAACAGGGGTAGCTTTCTCATGGTTCATTAATTTTTCAGCAAATTCTGCCCAAACATGGTAACAACTCGAATAACTGTTCCACGCTCAATTTTACAAAACTGAATCTGAGGTTACTTTGGTCGATTTAGCAAATTTACGTCAAATGCCAAATGAGTGGGCAGAAAGTTTCCTTCAAAGGTTTAAGACAGTTAGAAGCAAATTTTTTGTACCTTTGCCCGAGAAAGAATTCGTCAAAATCGCTCAAAGTTGTTTGAGTTTTGATCTAAAAAAGAAATTCCAGGACATGGAGTTTCCTAACCTTTTTCAATTGAGTGCTCACGTGATTAGGTATGAACGTTTAATAAGGGAGGAAGAACAAATGAAAAAGTCTAGCAAATAGACTTATTATAGAAACCCAAACTTTGACGTTCATGCTGTTGATAGTGAATATTACGATCAGGCGAAAATATGTCTGACCGAATTAGTTAAAGGAGATGCATATGCTTGTCCTGTAATGGTCAAGTTTAGAGTGTCGGGCAAATATGAGCCTATAAAAAGCGAAAACAAAAAAGCTAGGATATTCTCATTTGACGTGTCCAAAGCTGACCTTATATTTGATAAACTGTATAAGGATAAACAAATAAAATTGAGCGACAAGCATAAGTTGCTAGACTCTAGACAAATTAAGGGAAAATATTGTAAATGGCATAATGCATGGTCACATATGACTAACAATTGCCAGGTTTTTCGTCATGTGTTATAGGATGCTATTGAGTCAGGACGAATCACGTTTGATGATAAGAAGAAAATGACAGTGGATGAAAACCCTTTCCCACAGCCACTTGGGGTGAATATGGTGACAGCTGGCTTCAAAAGTAAGTTGTCAAAATTCAAGTTGGTCGTAGATGATGGAAAAGAAGATTTTGAATTACATATCAATGTCCTTGAAAAAATCAAATAAGAGGAGCCTAGAAAATACAAAAGTATCCTGTGCGCTAGATGCAAATGAGAAGTAGCTGAAAATATGGAAAGATCGGGAACATGGCGATAGCAACATCACCCCAATATCATTCCCAATTTCCAGCCCAGTAAAGGACAAGGTATGTCGTTCTGTGGGAGACCGCTTTTGAGAGGTAGTTCAGGTCGATAAACGATGGAAGAACATTTAGGCCGCAGACTCACCAACCAAATGTATGGCATTCGTTCCAATATAATGCAGGGAGAGTGGTAGCCTTTGACGAAATGACTCGAACCCAACAAAGGCGTTTTCAACGGAACTATGGACGAATGATGAAGCAACAGTAGGGGTCGTCACGTCTCAAGGCACCTAAATTGCTCGATGTGGCTAACAAGAATGTTCTCAATATCTTAAAGGATGATGAAGAAGGTGGTACGGGTGAATCAACGGAGGAATTACCAGAAAGTTCTTCTCGGAGGTCGAAGTTTGAGCGTCGAAAGAAAGATGAAGACGGAGAGGATCCAAGGCAATCCCTCACTATTCAGTTTGGTACACTGCCTCTTGTTATGGCTAACAATTACATACTAGCCAACGAGTTCAAAGTTGAAGATAATGAGGAAGAAGAGTGTGTGCTGGAATGTGAAGAAGGCCAGACATCTCAGGAGGCATGTAATGAAGAAGAGGACGATGATATGACCGACATTGAAGAGAAAATTGATTTAGACGTAGAAGAAAAGAGGAGGAGAGTGTCATGCAACAAATTATTGAAGCAACTACATCAAGAAGGTGTTCGCGAGGTGGACTTATTGGGTGAACCATCTGGACGTTCTTTTGACTTCTATGTATTATATGGAACGCCCAAGAGAAGGATAAGAATGCCTCGCTCGGAGAAATATTGGTCACCTCCGAGAATATTGTCTCTTCCTACTGGTTGGATGTCTAAGGAAGAAGAATCAGAGGAAAGTCTGGAAGCAGAGAAAGTCCAAGAGGCAGGAGCTCAATGTGAAGTATTGCACGTAGACTTATCGCAAGGAAATAGTTCAATGGAGGATAAGCAAGAAATAGAGATAGATGCGGCTGAAAATGTCATCTTTAAGAGACCGAATATGAAGTTGACCAAACACCTGAGGCTGTTGTACGTGAAGACTTTAATCAATGGTATCCCCGTGGTAAAAGTACTCATCGACAATGGAGCATCCATAAATACCATTTCGTTCAGAATGATGAGAAAGTTTGCAAAGATAGAGAGTGATATGATCCCAACGGAAGTTATTCTCACAAGTTTCAATGGGAGAGCAACTTCAACCAAATGGGTGATGCCATTGGAAATAACTGTGGGAAGAACTACGAGGACCACAGTTTTCTTTGTAATAGATGGTCTTACTAGTTACAATGTGCTACTAGGAAGGGACTGGATTCATGGGAGTCGTTATGCTATCGCTCCATCAATGCCTGGTTTTCTGGAACAACAAAGGCGAAGCAGAGGTGGTACAAGCAGACCATAGACTCTTTATTGCAGAAGCAAACTCGGTAGAGAGGTTCATGTACGAAGAAAATTATGGACCTGTCAGGGTAGTTCAAGACGGTGAAGAGGCTCAGATTGTCGCACAGAGCGAAGAGCCATTTTTAGTAGACGTACTTACTGAGATGTTCAACCAAATGAGGCCAAACATAGTGGCCCTTGAAGAGCTAGGAATTGACAAGAAGATAAGTACAGAACTCTAATGACTTGTCAGCAATAGAAGAATAAGGCTGGTATTGAGGCATTCAAAGCCAAATTAATGGCTTTCAATAAGAAATGTGAAGAAAAAGCAAAGGGAGAAGTAGCATTAAAGATGTTGAGGAACAAATTGGCAGTGTTCGAAATGGAGCACAATATTGGTCGAGAAGTCAACAAAGTAGATTGCTTGAAAGAGGAAGCGCCTACAATGAATCTAGACGATGAGGTAACGAAGATCACAAAGCCTAGGCATGCTCAAGCACAAGACCTTTTGACAAAGGTGAATATTGGCGACGAAGGGAAAGATCGTCCAACGTTTATCAGCCAGATGCTTAGCCAAGAGGTAAGTGACAAATTAATCGCTTTATTAAAAGAGTATAAAGATTGTTTCGCTTGGGAATATGAACACATGCCTGGATTAGATAAAAGTTTGGTAGAGTATAGATTATCAACTAAGCCAAATTTTAAACCTCATAAACAACCTCCTAGGCGTTTTGTTCCTAACGTGTTGCCTGAAGTAAAGAAAGAAATAGAGCGATTGTTGAAGGCAGGTTTTATTAGAACAACCAGATATGTTGAATGGTTAACTATTATTGTGCTGGTAAAGAAAAAGAATGGTAGTATTATGGTGTGTATAGACTTTAGAAATTTGAATCTAGTAATACCCAAAGATGAATATCCAATGCCTATGGTGGATTCCTTAGTAGATTCAACCGCCGGACATGTAATATTTTCTTTTATGGATGGATATTCAGGATATAACCAAATCTACATAGCTGAAGAAGATGTACATAAAACTGCCTTTAGATGCCCTGGGGCTTAGGATGCTTTGAATGGGTAGTTATGCATTCGGCCTGAAAAATGCAGGGACAACTTATCAAATGATGATGAACTTAATTTTTCAAGATATGATAGGCGAATTTGTTGAAGTATATGTAGATGATGTAGTGGTCAAATATATTTAAAAAGAAGACCATTTTGAACAATTAAAACGTTCATTCGAGCGGATGAGACAATAAAAACTGAAGTTGAATCCTTTAAAATGCGCATTTGGTGTTAATACAGGGAATTTCCTTGGTTTTTTAGTGTACAAGAGAGGAATTGAACTTGATAAAAATAAAGCAAAGACCATTTTAGAGGTCAAACCACCTGGTAACAAGAAAGAATTGCAAATGAAAGTGTACATATTGGCTGAACAGGAGTTGATAGCCGGAATGGTCGTGCAAGAAGACCAATTTGGTTAAGAAATGGCAATTTATTATTTAAGTAGAAAGTTAACTAAATGTGAATGTAATTACTCTGCTATTGAAAAGTTAACTAAGGGCTTATTTGCGACCTGTAACTGTCTATCTAATTTCTAATGCAAATTTAGTCAAATATATGTTTTCTCGCCCTGTGTTACACCAAAGAATAGGCCTTTGGACTTTGGCATTATCGGAGTTCAAAATACAATATATACCCCAAAAGCCAGTTAAAAATCAAGCGTTGGCTAACTTTTTGGCTGATCATCCATGCCTTGACATGCCTAAAGAAATTGAAATGGAAATTGATATATTAGAATTGAAACCTTGGGTTTCATACTTCGACGGGTCAAAAACTTCTGAAGGTGCAAGGGTATGAATAATGTTAATAAATCCGTTAGGGGTTCACTATAAATATGCCTTCACTTTGAATAAAATGTGTATGAATAATCAAGCTGAATATGAGATATTGATTGTAGGCTTAGAATTGTTAATAGGGTTGGGAATAAAGAATGTAATCATTAAAGGCGATCCTTAATTAGTAATTTACCAATTGATTAACGATTTTAAATGCCAAAGTGTTTATGTCATAAGCTAATATGAAATCGTCCAATAATTGTTGGAATAATTTGATCAAGTAGAGATTCAATACGTTAACATGACGTATAACGATTTAACAAACGAATCAAAGCTGCTAAATTTGGAATCCACTTGTGAGTATGGAGTAATATTGCCCATAGTACAACGGAGGGCAAGAAAAATTGATATCCATTGCATACAAGATGGGGATGCAATAGATTGGAGGACAGAAATTAAAGGTTTCTTGAAAGAACCTGATAAAGGGGGTGATAGGAAATTGAAGTTGCGCCCATTAAATTAAATATTGACAAATGATGAGCTATTCAAGAAACGCTCAGATGGTGTGTTATTGACATATGTGAGTTTGCAAGAAATCAAGACGATCATGGCTGAAGTACATGAAAGAATATGTGTGGCTCATCAGGCTGGCCAGAGAATGAGATGGTTAATCGTTAGAAGCGGATACTTTTGGTCCAAAATGGGAGAATCATGCGTTCAGTACACAAAAAGTTGTTTGGCATGCCAAAAGTATGGTCCAATACAAAGAGCATCAGTAAGAGAAATGACACTCATTATTAAACCTTGGCCGTTTAAAGGCTGGGTGATAGATTTAATAGGGAAGATCTATCCCCCGTCGTTCAAGCAACATACGTTTATAATAGTTGCAACCGATTTATTCACTAAATGGGTGGAAGCAGTACCTTTGAAGGAGATCTCCCAGAAAAATGTTATAAACTTCATTCATGATCACATCATTTATAGATTTGGAATACCACAAACTCTAATGATGGATCACAAAACTTCTTTAAATGGAGATCAAGTGAAGGAATTCCTGAGCGAGTTTAGAGTTAACCTGGTAAACTTTACGCCTTATTACGCTCAATCTAATAGGTAGGCAGAATTTTCCAATAAGGTCTTGAAAAATATCATAAAGAAAATGATAAGTGAAAATGTCAGAAATTGGCATGAATGTTTAAATAAAGCGTTGTGGGCCTACAGAACGTCACCACGATCAAGTACCAAAGTAACTCATTTTCAACTTACTTATGGACAAGAAGCTGTGTTGCCTATGAAAATTAACGTGCAGTCGATCAGGGTAGGCTTGCAAAATAATTTAGGAGATGACGAATATGCGGAATCACTAACCCAAAATCTATTAGAATTGGACGAGTTAAAACTAGACGTCCTAGATAGATTGCAGGTTCAAAAATGAAAAATGGCTAAATTCTATAACAAGAAAGTTACAGGCAAGTCTTTTAGTTTGGTCGATTTAGTTTGGAAGACAATACTCCCTTTGGATAGTAAAGATCCAAAGTACGGTAAATGGTCACCCAATCGGGAAGGACCATATAAAGTAAATAGCGTGTTGCCTAATGGAGCTTACCATTTAGAAGATTTGGATGACATGAAGCACGTGAGATTCATTAATGCAAAATATCTAAAAAAGTATGTTCCTTCCATATGGGAAAGTGAACAGATAGCAGGAAATACTATGCAAGAGTAAAATAAAGACGTTGGGCATGCATCATACAAGCAAAGCAAACTGGACGATCACGTTCAAATAAAATCTTGGCATGCATCATACAAGTAAAGTAAACTGAACGATCGTTTAATAAAATCCTTTATTATTTCTTACAAACCTAAAAGACAAATTACAAATGTTCTATAAGCCACCATTGGAAGTAGGCTATCATTACTCTTCTATCAACTATTACAAAAGGGGGTAGATTGGTCTCCATCGCCTTCCTAAATGCATAGCTGCGATGGTGGGCAAACGGTTAGAAAATCACTCTCAGCAAGCAATTGGTGCATATCAAGGACTCCATTTGGAGATCATAAATGGAAGGGGTGCTGAGAAGATCTTTATTGACCAAGTATTTCCTACATCTCCCATACCAAGGAAAACATCAACACATATGGTAAAATCGGAGATAGTCGATCATTTGAATGTCAGACAGTGGCAACAGATTGACTCTATGAGTTGTGAGAATGAAGATGGTGAGAGGTAACAAAATAGAGGCCTGGAGGCAAAGAGACGGAATGCGAAGGGCCATATGCGTGCATAGTAACCGAAATTAAAAATTCAAGTCTCGGAGAAGAAAAGTCGGAATACTAAGGGTCTCATTCAGTGTAAAGGCCCACAAGGGGAAACGTGCATGAATGTAGCCAAGGTTAGTGACTAGATTTTTTAAGATATCAACGATTAAAAGAAACATATATTATGCTGTTTCAGGACTCATGCAAAAGCCATCTCACAAGTGAATAAAATAATAATTCCATTGATATAATTGGCTGTCTTTACACCTTTAGCCAACGATGACTACTATCACAACATTCAATTCAAAAGAACAAAATGTAAGATGAAATCGTCCAACTAAAAATATTAACATCCCAATTACATCCTGCCCCAAATGGAACGCATCTGTTCCCTAAGCTTCTCCCATTCATTGCGATGTTCAAGAGCAGTAGTGGATATCTTAGTCACGACCTCTTCATTAACTTCCAGTGACGTGTATTGCTCAACCAAAGATTTGCATCGCTCAACTTGTTGGGAAACATTGCGTTTCTTAGCACCCAATGTAGCCTTATAGTTATCCATCTTGGCTTGAAGTTCCTTCATCTCTGCAGCCAGACTCATCATTAGAGAATCTTCAACCATGACCTTAGAAGAGACTTCGCTTAGGTCGCTCTTAGCCTTCTCAATCTCTTGAGATAAAGACTCTTTTTCACTTACAACATAGAGATACCGAGTCTTCTTGGATTTTAACTCCGCTTTATTGGCCAGTAACAAGCTTATCTCTGAATGGATGATCTTCAACGTCAGTTTAACATCGGATGAGATTTTGAGCGAAGGAAGCTCAAGTGCTTGAACCATTTTTGCACTTAAAAGCTCAAACTTATCTTTTCGGCTAAAAGCCCTGGCCTGGCTGATATTCATGTCCATGAAAGAGACATATTCGAATACTGACCGTTTGAGGATATTCATATTCTCTTCTGAGAATGCAGCAGATGAAGCAGGAGGATGACGACATGAAGAAGAATGAGAAATATCGCTTGCCTTTTCTCGTTCCCAAGAAGTGAACAAGTCCTAAATGAAGCACAAAATAGCGTCAGCATCTTGTAAAGATAAATGCAAGGTTTTAGCATTTTCATTACAGTAAACAAAGTGAAGATCAAAGACAAAGCAAAGATTACCTCATCAGTGGCTTTGGAAAGTTGGGGCACATCACTGGTGGATCCAGCTACTTGCGGGGATTTCCCTTTGTCTAAACGGGCAGGCCTTACGACAACGGGCAGATCCACGGGAACCTCTGCAAGAATCAAAGGGTGATGAGTTAAAAGCTAGTAACACAAAAAAGGGAAAAAGCAAAAAAATATGCATTACCTTCTGGTTCAACACGTGGGAGGTCAGAACCCGATGGATGTTTTCCAATAGGCTGTGTAGGTTTCTCCTGAGGTAAAGCCCCCTCACCAGACGATTTAGGTAAAGAAATTTTGATGGGAGGCGATGAAACAAGAACCGGAAGAGGCGAAGTTTTCAGAAGAGAAGCTGAGCTTTTCTAAAAATTCAGGTAAGACATATGAAGGATCTTCCACAAGTAAACAAAGCAAGTAAAATAGATTCAAATAATTTTTCTTGATGATAAGAGGGATAACATCATCATCGTCATCATTGGGCAAAACTGGTGAAGCTGAAGTTGGCCGTTTACGGCTTGGAACACCTTTAGTTGTTCCAGTAGGAGCAGGTGGGGACTTAGAGGGAGAAATAAGATTCCTGACCGATATAGGAAGGGCAGGAATAGGAGAAGTGGAAGGAGCCCTTAGTCTCTCCAGCAAATGAAAAGCGCTGTTAGCATCAGTTGCAAACAACCTTCCTCTAAGTTGTTCGAAGATAGGGTGAACGACAGAAGTGGGATGAAAAGGTGCTAAGGAGAAGCCATTGATCAAAAGAGTGTTGCGAGCATCAATGGCCCGCGCCTCTGCTTTATTGATGGTGTGAAAACGCTCTGTTAGACTTTTGGAGAAACAAGGAGGAACAAGCCAGGTTTGGCCAAAACCAAGCTGGTGGGTAAACAATTGGGGAGCGTATATCTCGACCCCGCCTTAACGTTTGTTCCAATCAAAAAGTCATGGAACAACTCTTTCCCGATCAAAAATTGAGCCCAAATAGGCATAACGAAGCTCACATCGTTCAGAGTAGGTGGGGGTTGCACAAAAATTGGGATATGATGAACAGATAAAAGAAAGAAGGAAGGGATAGAATTTAAGGTATAAAAGAATGTGAAAACATCATTATTAGAGATTCTAATAGGGCTCAATTGGTTAGCGACCAGCCCGTAACAACTGGCCGATCTAGGGGGAATAGATGAAGCACCAATCTGTGGAAAATATGCTCTCACCCACAATTGGGCAAGCTAAAGCGGCCCACTGCCACTGGGAGAGGCACCATTCCTCAATTGAAATTGAAGAGAAGCCATGCCTCTATAGAAAGGAGCCAGAAATAACGAACAAAGGTTCAAAGGCCTACCACGCGCTAATTCATGCGCTAGGGGTAGGTAAGTCATAGAAGGTTTAAGACTGGGAACACAATAAATATATTTACAAAGCCAAACCTGAAGAAAGGCAACACGCTTATCATGTGTAGGTTCGACGCTAGAATTATTATAAAGCTCTTACATGCTCGAATAGGAGTCAGTATACCTCTTGTCAAATTTTGGGGCGCAGCAGTAACCAAAATGTTAGGAGAAATGGTGTCGCCCAGGGGCGGAAGATTAAATAAAACTCCAACATCCCTTAGAGTGATGGACATTGGGCCTAATGAAAAGATAAAAGTGTTGTACTTAGAGGACCAGAAACTCAAAATAATGGGGGAAAAGCACAGGATCGTAAACTGGGGGGTAGAGAGCGATTTCTAACAAATCAGAAATCCTAGCACGATCAAAAAGTCCTTTAGTAGGGCCATGGTTTATCATGCATGCATGCCAAAGACGAAAAGTGACATCAATTTTAGGTCAAGTGTGAATACCTTACTTGCGGATTGGCTTCAAAGGGAAGGGGTTTAGAAAAAGAAGATCTTGAGTGCAAGGGAATAGCTGGCCTGCCGCTACTTGCCCAACAAAATCAGCGTCAGTAAAGGATGGGCCCAAGTAGAACTCATGGTGATTAGGGTTGGCCTGTGAAAGCGAAGCTGAGTTGATATACGGCCGGGTGAGAAGTTTTTAAAAGTCCTCAAAGCTAAGGGCTTATTCGGCATAGATTCTTAAAATCAATTCTCATTTTCAACCATACATTCTTCAATAAAATAATATTTTTCATCACATCAATAACTTATCATTCTTTTTCAACCACACATTTCCCATCATATCACTATTCAAAAATCAATTCTTTCCCCAAAAATCACTTCCAAACACCATCTAAGAGAGTTATCCGAAGAACCTGTTGAAGTCGCCATTTACTCGAGGGCTTTTGAGAGCGAGAGTGTTTGAATAAAGGAGCAAGAAGATGAATAGTAACCTTTATAGATGAACGTGATGAAGCTAACGTAGGTATAATGACGCGATAAAGTGGCTTTTTTTTTAGTTTATAGGGGTTATGTGATGTTACACCTTTTGAGACGAAAAGGGTCACCGCCAAGTAAAACGATGATTGAAGTGCTCCGCCTTTTTTTGTGGGATTTCAAGCGTCGTGAAAGAATACGAAAGATGAATATGGCGTAAGATTACTAATTGATATTAATTTTTCCATATTGGATGTAATTGTTGACACACAAAGATGAAGCCCAACAAATGGCCCAAAAGACGAAGCCCAATTCGAAGGAGAAATAAAATTCGGCTCGAAAGATAGGCCCAAACGAGACCATCCAAGTCGTTCAACCCTGCGAGACGTCGCTCAACCTCGTGAGACGTCCAAGATCTGGGCGAGCATGGTGTCTTATTGATATTTGGGGCGATGGGTATCGAAACAGTTAAATTGTCAATCTTATCACATTCCACGATCCAAGAATCTCATCTACAAGCAGCTAAAGGGAATAGAGACAGCAGTTAAAAAGGCAGTTTCTTGACAAATCATTCATCATGGAGAAAGTGGGCAGTTACAGGGCGACAAACAATTTCCAGACAGTTCCACAAGAGAAACTGCCTAAAGAGTATAAGGAGAAAAGAACACAGAAGCAAGGACCAAAAAAATTACTCTCAAATAGAGAATTATATAATTTCATTTCTTTAAGTTTTTCTTGTCAAACTTTCAATTACTTTGTGTGCTTGCCCCTTGGAGGCATTTCGTTCTTTGCGAAATTGTAATATTCATAAATAAAGCACCCCTCGTTAAGATTTTGTCTTGAGAGGTCGTTGTTCCTTACACAAATCGTCTGAACGTTATTTTAATTGTTAGCGGTTTCCACGCGAAACAATTACATTTTCAAACACTAAAAAGAATATTTTGTTTTTTTATCATGGAGATGGTGACAGGAATGGTCGGAGTGGCCATCCTCATCTCCCGGAGGTTTTCAAGAAGTGGGGATGAGGCATAATTAATATATTTGTTCATTTTCGCAAGAATATTGAAATTAATATTTGATCAAGAAACTCGCTAATTCAAAATTAAATATCTAAAAAAAATCAATTAATTGAAAGGAATTAATGGTTTATAATTTCAGTCAAAGAAGAATCATCCAATGTCATCTTCTGGCGGCTGGCGGCTTATTCAAAGCTAACTAAAATAAAACCATCTTCATCATCAGATTCAAAAGTCAAATAAACTACTCAGCAATTTCACATTCTTGATGAAGTGATCTGATCTGATCTGAGTAACCCTGAATCCCTGTTAGAAAAATGGGAGAAAACAAAACCTTTTTCCCCAAATCCATCATCTGCTTCGTTTTCACACTAATTTCTACTGTAATCGCATCATCGCCGGTGCCTCAGCCATGGCCGCTGCAATTCCACTCAATTCTTGTCATGAACAGCAGCAAAGGAGTACTCCAAATCGACGATCTCTGGTACGACTTCCCCAACGGGCGAAACTTCAACATAATTCAGAACCAATTGGGGCAAAAACTTTACAGTCTGGAATGGAATAATGGAACTTCTTTTTACTATACATTGGATTCTGATAAAGTGTGCTCGAGCAAGCAAGATCCTGTGGGAATTCTGAGACCTAATTGGCTCGAGGGAGCTAATTATCTTGGGCAGCAGCACAAGGATGGGTTCCTCTGCAATGTATGGGAGAAGGCTGAGATTGTTTGGTACTATGAAGATGTGATTACCAAAACACCTGTTTACTGGTATTTCCACACGGGTATGTACTATATACACGAATTCCTCTCTGTTCTTTTATAACTTGTTTAGCCCCAACCCCATTTATAGTTTCGATTTTCTTGAAAAAAAGGTGTGTAATTAAAGCCATGTTGGATATATGTAAAAATTAGATTTTTAGTAAATTTTAATAAAAATTAATGAAATATGTAACTAAAAAGTCGTGGATTACATAAAATATGTGATTAAAATTAATTGTTAATTTTGACTTATATTTTTATTAACATTTTGATCCTTACCAAACAAGCGCTAAAAGTACGAAATTTTTTTAGTTCAGGTACACAATTATTTTATTAAGAAAATATGTGATTGAAAATGAATTTGGAAAAAAAAAAAAAAAAAAACCATTGTTTGGTCTAGATTAAAATCTCAATTCAAATTCATTAATTAATTTTAATCATATATTTTATAGGGCTCACAAATATTTTTACCACATAATTTAACAATTTTTATCAAAATCACAAATAACTCTAATTTTAAATTACATCAAACAGGACCTAAATTTTGAATAATGGTGCCAAAAAAAGGGCTTAGGAATTAGAGTAGGGTAGATGGTGTTGGATCAACTGGAATCAATTTTTTAAAAGTGTGACGAGATATAGAGGTCAAGTTTCAATCTTTACAAGCCTAGACGAGACTTAAGTGTAAAAAAAAGCGTATTTTTTAATGCGAGTCACTGCATAGGAGAAATGTTATAAGCTCATTAGACCTAGCTAGCCTTTAGAGTCCTTTTGATTTTCTTGAAATATGATTGTAAGAATGATTTGTGTAGATTCTCAAATAAGATTTTTAGTCCTCAAAGCTAAGGGATTGTTCAGTATAGATTCTCAAAATCAATTCTTATTTTAAACCATACATTCTTCAATAAAATAATATTATAGGAGTCACACATTTTTTTACCACATAAAATATGGGATCCTTACAAATAGGACAAATATAGATCAAACCTCTGAAGGATGAGGTTCGAGTTCGCCATTCTTATTATAGTCTCCTTGGAAGTCCAGAACATTGAGTGGAATGCACAATCAAGTGCGTCGTCATATCCACTTTATTTGGTCAGTGTAAATCTTTCACTATAATTAGTGTTGTAGTCGATCAAAATAAGATTGTAAGAACTAAGGCCCTGTTTGATTCCCATTTTAATTCTCATTCTCATTCTTCTACTCATTTTCAATCACACATTTTTCAATAAAATAATATTTTCTATCACATCAATAACTTTTCCTTCTTTTTCAACCACACATTTCTCATCATATCACTATTTCAAAATTCATTTTTCTCAAATAATGCCTATCAAACACACTCTAAGTGTTTTACTGATGTAGGACTAATTATTTCTTAATCGAAGTATAAGTTGTGTCTCATTAGCTCAAGTATTTGGCAACAATCATTTTAATAAATAAATAAATAACCAATGTGATATTTTGGAGTTAAGGAGACATGTCTCTTCAAAGTTGAGGGTAATGTAAACCTCCCATTGGGGCATAGGCTAAAAACTCTCATCTTACATAGATGGACTTTGCTAAAACCAAAAAAATAAAATGTAATATTTATATGTGAATTGCAGGGACAATAGCACATTTTATGACATTCGAGGTTGGGAGAGTACTTGAGGATCCAAACTGGCAAGCCCCTGTCTATTGCTTTGAAGAGTCTAATGAGCAAAACAAACCAGCACTTGAAATAATGGCAACTTGGAATTTGATGAGACAACTCCAGAGCATTCCTACTTCTCTGAAAGTTTACTTATAAGTTTCTTTTAGAATAAATACATTTTTATAGCTTTTAAAATAAGTAATTACTTACTTCTGTCTAAAGGTCACCCTTCCCTTCTCTTCTTGCCACTAGTTATCTGTATTCAAGGAATTACTATATGAAATAAATTGAAGTGGTGATAACATGATTTTTGTAAAAGAGATTTCCTTTTTTAAGAACAATAGATTTCTTATATGGTACACGCATTTGAAGATTGAGGATAAACTAAAATTAATATTGTCTTTGTAATTTTGTAAAATATAATAAAAAAGTGGAAATGAACACAAGTTGTCATGAGTTATTGTCTCAATGAAAAAAAAAAAAAAAAAAAAAAAACACCTCAGGCAACAACATAATAAAATTAAAATTATTAAAAAAATATTACAATTGTTCTTTACGAGTTCTTGTAACATATAGCTGTTTGATTTTCATTAATTGGGAAAAAAAGTTTTGAATAATATTTATGAAAATATGTGGTTAAATGTAGGAAAATGTTTTTGGTATATGTGTAGAATATTTTATTGTGTGGATGTATAATTCGAAATCATCATTTAGCAAACCATAAAATAAATCAAATGGAATCAAAGAGACACTTATTAACCACACATTATTAAAAAACAAACAACGGCATATTAACTTCTATTATTTTACATATTTCGATAACAGTACGTTGTTTTTATTGAAAAAAAAAATGAAGACTAATAATTAAATTAGAAAGGTCTATGGTCGACTAGATAAGATCTAATTATTGGAACTTAAATGTTCGAACAAGTCCTTTTGATATCTCAATAAAATTTTAGATTCAATTGCAATTATTTTGAAAGTTTTGGATTTAATTATAGTTGTAATTAAAATTTCAACGACTATATATACGATTAAATCTATTATGATCTAATTAGACTTGTATTTGGACTAAACATTTTCACATAATATATACATACTAGGGGTGGCCGAAGATTCATGAAAGAGAGAAGTTTTAATTTAATTGAAAACATGTCCACATGTTGTCGTAGTCTTAACTTTGGTGGAATAAAATTAATAGAAGGCTTGAAAATTAAAAATGTAACACCCCGAATTTTTTTGAAATAAAATTTATTTATTTTATATGCTATTTTGAGAAATTGATGGATTTTAAATTCCTATTTTTAATTGGGCCAAATATTTAAATTTTAATTAAAAGAGGGTTTACATATCGATATTGGGCTCGTTGGATAGTTTGTTTTTAATCAAGCATTTTGGACCCAAGAAAAAATCGATTCGGATATGTTAAACCCAAGTTATTGACATTTTAAGATTTTATATCAAAAGTAATTTATAAGTTGGTTTAGAGTTTTAGTGTAAATTGTGGTTTTCACTTGTAGATGCTTTTTGACAGTGAACAATAATTTTAGTGGTACGTTTAATTAGATTTTGATATAGTTTAGAATTAATTCCAATTTTATTATTCTTATCCTGTTATCCTATTTAGATCATGATAAATATTAATTATTAATTAAAATCTTATTTGATTATGATAAGTGTTAATTGTAAATGTTGATATATTTCAAATTCCATTTACTATTATCCAATTTAGAATATTAGTCTCCACTTTATTCTTTCAACCAATTGTTCTCGACAGATTTTGTGAGATAACTTTTGTGATTACGATACCTTTAATTAAGCAAAATCTCTTTTCAACTAATCTGGATTTATATAGAAAATATCCACTACCCACCTCGATTTTTGTGCTAAAGAATTTATTTTTTTCATTGGAAATTCAAGTATTGAGATAAAGTTTCATAAACCATAGCTATCCAATCCCTTGATGATAGGACACGTCTCTTCAAATTCTAGTTTCCCTAGAATTCAACTACTGATACCTGGTCCTAAATATACCCACCCCCTCGAGGTCAAAGTGGCTTATTCGAAAAATAAGAATAACATGCTAGAGAGAGAGGTCAGAAACTGTTGACAGAAGTTTTAATCATAGCCAGAGAGAGAAAGAGAGAGGCTAGAATTATTGTCATAGAAATTATACAATATACACGGCAGATTGTCAAAGTATTTTTCAACTGGAGAAAGCAAGCTGATTTTGTTAACTAGTTGTAGTCAAGGAATTTATAAGTTTGGAACGTGCATTCATATTTCATTCAAATTCATTTAATATCGAGGTAAGATATTTATGTGCAAAGTGATTTGTTTCTTTACGCTTTTATGTTCAATTAAATATGCATGAATTGTCGATTGGTCATCGATGTACTCCATAGGAGAAGAGTGGTATGAAATGTTATTTTATTGCATATAATTGTGTGTAAAAACTACACGTCTTTTATTGGGTGTTTTTAAAATACTCACTCTTACAAATTTTACAGGCTAGTTCGGGTCGATTGAAACAGTGGCGGGATGGTGCAGCGGACTGCCAAGGAATTTGAAGAAAATGGATTTTCGACAAATAAAATTTCTAGGTTTTACTGCATTTTAAAATTTATTGTCTTGTTGGGAATGTTTAAATTGTTTTTTATTTAAAGACATGATTTATGATTATTTATGAATGTTCTATTTATTTGGAGAATAAAATATTATTATTCCGCATTTAAGCAAATGAAATTATTCTTGGTAACACCTCAAAAGATGTATGAAAAAATTGGGGCATTACAAAAAATGTCAAAGTCCTTGAAATCAAAAGTTGGAAGTTCGTGATTCAGATTCGATCAAGAATTTGATTTTTTAATTTGTGTAAATTTTGAATTTACATTTCTTGATTATGATATACATGCTAATATCTATAAAGATCTTGGATTTTTGAATTTAAAAATCATTATTTTTAAGGTAATTCTTCTTTTTCTTTCTGACAAATTTCCCGACCTTCAATGTTACATGGTTGGATTTCTTTGCAGAGAGCTTCTGCTGGGACAGGGCCAAAACTTGGCCAAAAAACAGGGGCGAGGGGGGAATTTGGCGCCCCCTATTGGAGGGCTCCAATAGGGGGTGCCAAATTTCCCCCTTTTTTGGGCCTGTCTTTGGCCCTGTCCCAGCAGGTTTTTTCTTCTTTGCAATGTATGGGAGAAAGTTGACTTTATTTGGTACTTTACTGAAGACCAGTTTATCGGGCTTTCTTCACACACACACACACACACACACACAAAGTTGTGAGTAGGGACAAAATTTAGATTTAATTAAGAGTAGGAGTTAATATGATTCCATTTGATTCTGGTTCTGGTTTTGGTTTGATTTGATTTGATTTTCGTTTTATTTCTTAAATTTTTAGACTTGCACCATATCCTTAAGTTAGTAGGAATATATATCTTAATTAAAAAAAATAAAAAATCAAACATTCAGCATTTTTTACGGCATATCCCCACAATAAATGATGAATTATGCAAAACTTTTACAGTCCACTTTTACTGGCAACCATTAACCGTCTAATATTCTGTGAATATTTATTGGAGATTTTCCTCTTTTTGTGAAGAACATTAATAATACATCAAACAATAAAGGTAAAAAAAATAATAATTTAAGTGATTTTTAAGTGATTGACCAATTCCATTTTTCAATTTTGAAAAAGTCCCCTTCACTGACATAATGAATATGGTGTCGGTGTGCCACGACGTTGTGTAAATTGAAAAATAGTGAAATTGAAATGATTCAAATGAATACAAAATTAGGGTGTACACAATTAATGGGATGCCTCCGACGATCAAGAACCAATTAATGTGTTGTCTCTAACGAATACAAAATTAGAGTGTCCACTAATTAATATATATAAAAAATAAAATAAAATAAATTAAGTTTGGTTCTAGTTTTTATTCGATGCCTGATTGGTAACATGATTCAACTTAAGTCTATCTTAAGGGGAGGTCATATGTTCGAATCCCAAATAATGTGATAGAAAGCTATGAGAGGTAAGAGAGCAGATGCCCTTTTAAAGCAGACAGTACATAAGATAACGGTCGAGCACGAGGTTTGTGTAGTTATTGTCCAATTGGTACCAAAATTCAACTTAGTCTTTTTAAGGGGAGGTCAAGTGTTCGAATCTTAGGAATGCGATAGAAATCTGTGATGGATAAGATGGGTTCAAACTCTCTAAGAGTGGACAGTACGTAAATTAATGGTTAGGGTACAGAGGCTGAATTGTTACAAAAAGACTCAGACCTCATGCCCCAATCGTTCTCTTATGTACTCTCTATTTTGGAAGGATATCTAGCCCCCTTATCGCCATCAAGACTTTTTATTGCGTTCCCAAGATTCGAATCCCATTAAGAGATATTTTAGTTGAATCTTGGTACCAATTGGGAAAACCAAAACCAAATGGTTCTTGAATTGAAGAACTAAAATCATTAATATTTTTTGTAGAATCGAACCAAATCGTTCTTATATGCTCAATTCTGGTTTTATTTGGTCTTAACATTTCGTCAATCCCTAACTGAGAGAGCTAGTCTATTTTTTTTTTTTGACCTTACGAAGAAATTTTATTTATTTAAAAGTAGAACATATATTAGTTAATTAACATAATAAGTCTCACCCAGTTAAGGAACATAATAAGTCTCACCCTTCAGTATGCATATAATTATTAAGTTACATTAACTTAAAAGACAAAAAAGAAGATACAACAAAAGATATTGAAAAAATATGCAAACATTTACATTTAGTGGTGGTTCAAATTTTAACAAGAAAAAAACTGATTGAGTTTAACTAGAACTGAACTATCCAAAATTAAATCTAAATCAATTTACGTGGTTTTTGTTGGATTTTGATACCCAATAAATACGTGCAATGATTTAAAACAGATGTCGGATAATTTATTGACACCATAAATTTGGCTCCACTCGAAAACAACCAATTCACTTGAAGTTTGGCCCATGAGTTTAGCCCAAGTAGTGGTTATTAAGTTGGGTTATAAGATTGGTGATTTGGTTAGTGTGTTAGCCTTTTGGATTGTGTGATCCATTTCTTTGTAGGTAAGTGACAGCTCATTTATAGATAAGACTTCGGGCCAATCCATTTGAGTGACCGAATGTCTTGATATACATGTTTTGTTCCCAATCACGTCTTTCTTGGTGTGTTAGCTACAATGTGAAGTGAAATGAGAGAGAGACAGTCGAAGGGTGGGAGAAGGATTCAACCATTGCTTGGTCCTTAATTTCTATATTGTAGTCACCATCCCTTTATGTCCTTTGTGAATTAGAAGAGGGTAACCCGAGTGTGGTTAGAGAGGCAACCAGAGTGGTAGTAAGGGACAATCGAAGGTGCAAAGTTGTAGGTCGAGCCGAGATTTTGTGGTGTTCATTTGGTTAGTTTTTCTGAGTCCGATCAAGATTTCTCGAAAATTTCCACAACAAATTATATCAAAGCACATGGTGATGAGAAATATGTGATTTTTGGGTGCCAAAACCAACTGAAACGTGGCCAAAACGAAGCTGGAAATCAGAGAAGAAATTGTCCAATTTGAAAATTAATGCTGCCAGACTTGGTTTTGCGTTTTCTGGTGAAACCACTTACCTGTTGGAGAAATCAAGATCACTGGCGCGATAGACAGAGGCAGGCCACGAAATGTGGCGCATGATCTTTGAAACCGGCACATGGCGTCGGTGCATGAGGCCTACATACAGAGCTTGCAATGGTCCATGCAGGTACATAGGCCAGAGTTTGGAGATGGTCTGAACAGACAGTTTTCTTCGGGAGGCATGGCGAACCCTACGATGGTGTCCATTTTCAGTTTTAAGCGATATGGTGAAAGCTAGACGATTTTTTCCTTTGACATTCGAGTACCGAGTGTCATTTTATTTTGTCGTTGTTGCTGAAACCTTTATGGTAAATAGTGGTAGTAACCCTAAAGTGATGAATTCACACCTCTCCTTGTTTTCGAACCTGCTTATTGTACACTCAGTATCGTGTTATTTCCTTTTATTATTATAGTTAAGACTGTTGTGTAGGATAATAATTTATTTTTCATATTAGAAGTCATTGTGTAAGGTGACATTATGATTGAGATCACCATGAAAGGGTAACCATTGCCTGTTGCTAGACCTAAGAATAATTTGTTATTTATTTGCCTTGAATTCTTTGTGAATTTGTTGTCAATTTGTTTCTCTACTATTAGAATTGCACGTGATCTTAGGAAAGTTTGTTTGACTATTCTGTATGAATTGCGTTGTACTTTGCTTGTAGTCATCGTTGGTTGATAAAATGACAACACACTTTGAGATGTGTTTTTCTAATGAAAAAAATGTGATTTTTCGATTTGGCAAAACGATTTTTTTTTATATTTTTTTATAAAACTCTTGATGGAAAATATAGGTCTAAAGCAAGTCCAAAAATTAAGAGATATTTTTTTAATTGCAGTATTTTTTGGACAAGTTGAAAGAGACTATTCTAGAAAGTATAATATGAGGAAAGGTAAAGTGAGAGGTGACGCAAATATTGCCACTGGATTGAGTTATGACTTGTTTATTGAGAGTAAATGTTAGGAAATGTCGCTCAATCAATCCCTTGAGACAATATAGAACCACCTACAAGTAATTGACAATTCAAAGAAAAATTGAACCAAGAGGCAAATTGGGGAAGAAATGATTTCAATGGAATGAAGAACAAAGGTTTTGATTACTTGTACAAGCCACAAGTTAATCAAACAAGAAAGAAAAAATAGCTTTATATCAACCAAGGAAGAACAACCTCTTACCTTAGGAAAAAACTCTCAAAAACTCACTTTTTCTCTCTATTTTTCGGACCACACGAGAAGGGGGAAAAAACCGGGCATATATAGGTATCGGGGTGCCGCGGTGCGGCGCCACCTCCATGGCGCCGCGGTGCCACCCTGTATTCCCACAATCTCCACCTCGTCCATCATTTGATAGCCTTCAAATTTTGGACGAATAATCACCACTCGGCTGCACCATACAAACCATGGTTGCCTACGTACCCAAAACTCGGGATCAAGCCACCGTAGTTCACCTTCGTCTTCACATTTACTCCACCTCATTCCAACCCCGCCCCGAAGGGCCATGCCCTCATGGGCATATCAACACGAGCTAATATAAAGTAAGTCCAAGCAATGTTGGAACTTGCTACCCGTTACCACTTTGTTTAACATGTCTGCTGGGTTCTCATTTGTGTGTACCTTCAAAAGAGAAATATCACCTTCCTCTATGACATCCCGCACAAAATGATACCTGACATCAATATGTTTGGTACGAGCATGATGAACCTGATTTTTAGCCAAGTGAATCGCACTCTGGCTATCACACCACAAGTCCACACAATCCTGCTCAATCCCCAAATCATCTAGAAGTCCCCACAGCCACAATGCTTCCTTCACTCCCTCTGCCATAGCCATATACTCGGCCTCTGTAGTAGAAAGTGCCACTGTAGCCTGTAACATCGATCGCCAACTAACTGGAGCACCGTGTATACAGAACACATAACCAGTAGTAGAACGTCATCTATCTAGATCACCTGCATAATCTGAGTCCACAAACCCACTAATATGACAAGTATCTCCACCAAAGCACAAACCCGTATCCGCGGTACCTTTCAAGTACCTCAGTATCTACTTCACAGCTTCCTAATGTGTCTTCCCCGGATTCGCCATGAACCTACTGACCACACTGACTGCCTGTGAAATATCTGGACGTGTACACACCATGACATACATCAAACTGCCAACTGCACTAGTATAAGGTACACGATCCATGCGTACCTTCTTATCTGCTGTAATGGGAGATTGTTTACCAGAGAGCCTGAAATGTGGAGCCAATGGAGTCACCACTGACTTAGCACTTTGCAACCCGAACCTAGCAATAACCCGCTCAATATAGCCTTTCTGACTCAAGAACATTCGCCGGTTCGACCTCTCTCTTCTGATCTCCATACCCAGTATTTTCCTAGCAGCTCCCATATCCTTCATCTCAAACTCTTTACCAAGTTGAGATTTCAACCTATCTATCTCCACCATACTTTTTGAAGCTAGAAGCATGTCATCCACATACAAGAGAAGATAGATAAAATTACCTCCACGAAGTTTTCGAATATAAACACAACAGTCATACTCACTTCTGGAGAAACCCTGCTTTAGCATGAAGGAGTCAAATCGCTTGTACCACTGCCGAGGAGATTGTTTCAATCCATATAGTGATTTTCTCAAGCGACATACCTGACGTTCCTTATTCTCAACCTTGTAACCCTTAGGTTGATGCATATAGATTTCCTCATCCAAGTCCCCGTGCAAGAAGGCCGTTTTGACATCGAGTTGTTTTAGCTCAAAATCACTCTGAGCAACAATACTCAATAGCACCCGAATGGAAGTGTGCTTGACCACCAGAGAGAAGATCACATTGTAGTCAACTCCCTCTCTTTGTGCAAACCCCTTAGCTACTAGCCTTACCTTGTACCTTGTACCACCGAGCTTGGAAGGATTCTCTTTCCTGTTGTACAACCACTTGCAACCAATAGCTTTCTTATCTATGGGCAATGGGACAATCTCCCATGTTTGGTTCTTATGAAGTGATTCCATTTCTTCTTCCATTGCGCCCAACCAACTCTCACTATTGCTATTAAGAATAGCTTCCTTGAAAGTGGCAGGCTCATCATCCTCCACCGAGAGTGCATACTCCACCAAATTTGTCTGCCCATAGTGCCTCAAAGGCTCATCTGACCCCAACTTCAAAACTTGCTTGTATGTTCGCTGTGGCCTAGAGGAAGCCAAGTTATCAACAAGTTGTTGTTGTTGCTGTGCCTGTACATTCTCTTGCTGAATCGCCTCATGTTCAAGCTCATCATCTCTCTCATCTTGAGTGACTTCATGATGCTCCTCTTGAACCTGACTAGGACTCGATTTATCTGTAGGTTCTATGTCAATAGCTTGAGACTTTGAAGTCTCAACTTCATCACCACCGGGCACTATAGCTTTCAACGAAGCTATCATGGAGTTCTCATCAAAAGTAACATCTCTGCTGATTATGAACTTAGAATTTTCTACACACCATAGGCAATAGCCTTTTACACCCGCTCCATAGCCCAAGAATATTGCCTTCTTGGCTCTTGCATCAAGCTTTCCCTCGTTGATGTGGTAGTAGGCTGTGCTTCCAAATATTCTGAGTTTATCATAATCTGCATGCTCTCCTGTCAATACCCTGAAAGGTACATCTTCATCTAACTTAGAATGTGGGGACCGGTTCACTAGGTAGCAAGCATTAGCAACCGACTCTGCCCACCATTCTTTGCCCAAACCAGCATAGTATCGCATACACATCGATTTCTCTCGAAATGTGCGATTTAGTCTTTCTGCGACCCCATTCTATTGCGGTGTATTCCTAACTGTCCAGTGTCTCGCAATGCCTTCATTATCACAGAACTCCTTGAAAGCACCATCTGTATACTCTGTACCGTTATCAGATCGCAGTGTCTTCAACTTCTTTCCTGTTCTGTTTTCGACCATTGCCTTCCACTTCTTGAAAGTGTCGAATACCTCATTCTTATGCTTTAAAAAATAAATCCAAGCATATCTAGAATAATCATCGACAAATGTAACGAAATATCTGGAACCGCCTTTGGAAGTGACAGAGGCCGGACCCCAAACATCTGTATGCACATAGTCTAGTATCCCTCTGCTTCTGTGTTTGCTTGACTGGAACTGAACCCGGTGTGCTTTCCCATACACACAATGCTCACAAAGGTCCATGCAAGGCTTCTTCAAGTTCTTCAGCAAACCTTCCTTATTGAGCAGATATAGACCCTTTTCTGACGTATGCCCAAGCCACCTATGCTATAGCCGAGTGCACTCACATGGGTCTCCACCACTTCCACTAGTTCCAACTGCCACATCTTCTGTAATTGTAGTACCCTGAAGAACATAGAGATTGCTTTCACGAATACCCTTCATCACAATCAAAGAACCCCGAACAACCTTCTTTACTCCATTCCATGTCACAATCTTGCAACCACCGGAGTCTAAAGCACCAACAGAAATAAGGTCTTCCGCAATTCAGGAACATGCCTAACATCCATCAAAGTTCTAACCACTCCATCATGCATCTTGATCCTAACCGAACCAAGCCCCTCCGTTTTACAAGAATGGTTATTACCCATCAATACGGTTCCACCATCAGTGCTTCTATAGGTAGTAAACCACTCCGTATTTGGACACTTATGGTAGGAGCAACCAGAGTCAAGAATCCACTTACCGGAGGATTCTTCATCACAAGAGATGGTGTAGCATTCATCGCTTTCTCCTCCATCCGAGGCATAGCTAACCTCCTGTTTAACTTGCACCTTCCCGTTGTAGTTTTTGTTGTTCTTATTGTTCTTCTTCCAACCCACTGTTTTGTTGGTATAGTTTGCCTTGAAGTGCCCAAGCTCGCCACATTTGAAACAAGCCTTTTCTGAAAGAGGTCTAGAACTGGATCTAGATTTTTCCCCTTTGCCCCTTGCTCGTTCATTGCTCCTCCCTCTCACAAACAACCCTTGAGCTTGCTCCTTGTTACCAATGGTAGACATGCCACTAGTTGCAATCTTTCGAAGTTCATCCGCTAGAATGACGTTCTAGTATCCTCCATCACAAGTTTATCACTCACAAGCATCAATGTTTGCACTAGATTCTCATAGGACTTTGGCAAAGAGAGAAGAAGTAGAAGTGCTTGATCCTCATCATCGACTTTAACATCAATGTACTTCAAGTCCGATATGCACCTATCGAACTTGTTGACATATTCCCGGATTGGTGTACCTTCATCCATCTTGCATGTATACAATTTGGACTTCAAGTAGATCCTATTAGTTAGAGTCTTCGTCATGAAGTTTGTCTCTAACTTGGTCCACACTTTCGCCGCCGTTACCTCACCATCTACCAAGAAAGCAACATCCCTTTCAAGGCATAGGATGATCAACGCCCGTGCTTCAAGATCAAGCTCCTCCCAATCCTCGTCCGACGTATCTTTGTGCTTCTTCTCCTTTCCCCCCAAAGCCTTGTGTAATTTTTGAGAAATGAGTACATTCTTCATTTGCATCCTCCAATATGAAAAATCATTTTTTCCATTGAATTTTTCGATATCATACTTCCCAACCTTCACCGTTCCACTAGTTGACATGATCTATCCACTTGTTTCGATGAAATTCGACAACTAAGTTCACTCAAGAATTTTCACAAACACCTTGTGTGCACAATTGACTCAAGTCTACCTTCCTCAAATCGAAGTTTGACCACCTTGATTTGATATGTATCTCTGATACCACATTGTTAGGAAATGTCGCCCAATCAATCCCTTGAGACAATATAGAACCACCTACAAGTAATTGACAATTCAAAGAAAAATTGAACCAAGAGGCAAATTGGGGAAGAAATGATGTCAATGGAATGAAGAACAAAGGTTTTGATTACTTGTACAAGCCACAAGTTAATCAAACAAGAAAGAAAAAATAGCTTTATATCAACCAATGAAGAACAACCTCTTAACTTAGGAAAAATCTCTCAAAAACTCACTTTTTCTCTCTATTTTTGGGACCACACTAGAAGGGGGAAAAAATTGGGCATATATAGGTATCGGGGCGCCGCGGCGCCGACTGAGTGGCGCTGCGGCGCCGAGGCTTCAGCGCACCTCTATGGCGCCGCGGCGCCACCCTGTATTCCCACAGTAAACTTGATTACTTCATGTGCATCTGTGTGTAATCTTTTCTGTATGTGTGTGGTTGTTTAATTCCATTGCATGGTTATATGACATTTTAATATGTTTGATATGTGCATTTGCATGAATTTGAGAACAATCTGATTACTTTGTATAATATGTTTGCATAAATAGTGGGCTGAGATTTATGCTATACTCAATTTGCTCTGTGAGTGGTGTGAGAAGAAAGATGAGCAGTCATTTTCTCATTTGTGAGCTTGTGTGGTTTGTGAGATTATATGGGATAGCCACGTGTTGGTTATCTTTTTCCTCTTTGTGAGCCTCTTTTGTGAGTGTAGTTAAATAAGTGACACTTTCTTCTATTCTCTGTGAGTCACACCTTTACCCTTCCCTTTGTGGGATAAATCTTTTGTGGATTTCTTGAGCTTTGATATTGGAGTAACTTTGTGGTGTGTAGATCGATTTAAATTGAGCCCTAACTTTTGTGGTCGCCAAATTTGTTGATTTTTCCATAGTGGGTTTGAGATGCATTTGCAGTATGTCTATTGGTAATGTAGAGTATAATTGCATGATGGTACATTGATGATATGCACGAGGGATGTAGAGAGTGATAGTTAGATCACGAGTGAAGATGTAATTAAGTGTTAAAATCTTCTATATGTTAAGACCCTGTACAGGTAGAGTGTGAGAGAGACACTTCTACCACTTCTATTATGTGGAGACTTATTATCCGCCTTATGTTGAGAGAGGTGATTTGGTGATAGATGATTATCTCATAGACTTATGATTTATTATGATTTACCAGTTAGACATGTGTCAATGATCAGTCTAGTGAACATGGCGAGCAATGAGATGAGATATATGTTCTCAAGGTCTGAGTAACATAGAATGGAATATGATAAGTATGTTGAGATCTTGTATGGGGACATTCATGTATTTGTTGCATATGTGTTTGGCTGTTTGATTGATTAACTTGGTGTTAATATGTTGTTTCGTGTGAACATATTTGAAAAGATCTGTGTGCTATCCTATATTATATCTTCATTGCATTTATGATTTGCTCTTGATTGATTACTATGATTATCTGCTTCTATTTAGGTATTTTTTGACCTTAGCCCTAGTAAGTACATGGAACATGTATGGTATGTGTTCGGGTCTGAAACACGAGGTAAGGTCCGTAATACCAATTATATTTGGGTTACCTTGATTTTGTAAGTATAAATTTTGTGTTTTGTTTGCTTGCTGGTTGATTGGACATCAAGGTAGAGATTTGTTGGATTTTGATGTCTAGTAAATTTGAGCGATGATTTAAAATAGATGTTGAATAATTTATCGACGCCATGAATTTGGCTCAACCTATACAACAAATTCACTTGAAGTTTGGCCCATGAGTTTAGCCCAAGTAGTGGTTATTGAGTTGGGTTATTAGATCGGTGATTAGGTTAGTGTGTCAGTCTTTTGGATTGTATGGTCCATTTATTTGTAATTAAGTGATAGCCTATTTATAGAGAAGACTTTGGCCAAGTCCACTTGAGTGACCTAATGTTTTGCTATATATATTTTGTTCCCAGCCGTGTCATTCTTGGTGTGTTAGCTACAATGCGAAGTGAAATGAGAGAAATAGTCTAAGGGTGGGAGAAGGATTAAAACATTTCTGTATTGTAGTCACCACCCCCTTTGTGTCCTTTTGTGGATTAGAAGAGGGTAACCTGAGTGTGGTTAGAGAGGCAACCAAAGTGGTAGCAAGGGGCAACCGAAGGTGCAAAGTTGTAGGTCGAGCCGAGGTTTTGTGGTGTTCGTTTGATTGGTTTTTCTTAGCTCGAATCAAGATTTCTTGAAGATTTTTATAAAAGTTTTAAAAAAAAGCTCACATCCTTATACAATTCATTAGTGATCATTTTCGGGATTTAAAGCTTAAAATTGTAGCACGTTCAGTTGGTGTTTATATTTAACATAAAACAAAAACAAATACACAAAAGTAAACGTAAAAAAGAAAAGAGAAATTTGAAACTCACATGTGGTTGACAATTCACGGGGTATGGAAACTAACTAGTTATTAGGTTGAGTTGGTATAAAAATTCTTTTTTACATATTCAATAGTGAATCTAGACTTGGACTGCCATGGACTATAGCTCCGGCTAGCCCTTTCCTAGACCTACCACCGACTGTGAGTAGTTCAAAGAATGAGATCAATGGCCAAGTAATTAGCTCGACTAACATAATAAAACAGACAATATGAATTGAGTTTGTGCTTTTCTACATTATGTAGAAATTAGAGTAGAGCGCAAATTGGAAAACAATATCTATTTAGAGGACGGCAGCAGAAATGCTGACAATCTTCCCGTCAAAGTTGAGTAGTTTGAATGACTCAATCCACGGTCAAATACTTGGCTTGACTAATAACTAGATAAAATGGGAAGGTTGAGAACAATTTGACAAATGTTGTCTTTGATCTTTCCTAGGAAATTATGAAAAAATAGAAAATTGTTATAAAAGAGAAAAAGAGAAGAGAAAATATAAGTTAATAGACTTGTGTGTATTATATTGAGAACCAAAGTCCTATATTTATATGAAATAATTATGAATACAATGGTAATAATTTATATGGTTGTAGGGGTATAATCATCATTAGCTAATAAACTTATCATTTACAACACTCTCCATTGAATGACACATTATAGAATTTTTGCATCGTTAAAACATTGTTTGACAGTAATTCAATCGGCCAAAATATTAAACAAAAAAAAAAGAAAAAAAGAGAATAGTTATTTTGGAATATTAAAATAAATGTTGTATCATTAAAATCTTGATACGAAAATTTAGTGAGATAAAAAATAAATAACGAAAAAAGAGTGCAACTACTCCTCCTGATATTGATAACTGAAAATCTTTAAGTCGACTCATTTTAATCTCGTGAACCAATTTCTTGAATGTAGATTTTGGTAGTGCTTTTGTGAATAAATAAGTCACATTGTCAATTGAATGAATTTATTGAATATCAATGTCGCCATTCTTCTGAAACTCGTGTGTAAGAAAGAATCTTGGAGAAATATACTTCTTCCTATCACATTTATTATAGCCTCCTTTGAATTGTGCAATACAAGTTGTATTATCTTCATATAAAGTTGTTGGACTATTTTTCGTTAAAGTTAATCCGCGTGATTCTTGGATATGATAGATCATGTTTCTCGATCATACACATTATCTACCTACTTTATGGATTGCAATAATTTCAAAATGATTTGAAAATGTTGCTTTAAGGTTTGCTTCACAGATTTTCATGATATAATTGTTTATCCACGTGTAAACATATATTTTGTTTGTGATTTAGTTTTATATGGATCAGAAAGATAATAGATAATATGTATTTTCATATCCCACCAAAGTAGATCCCGACTTTTGTGAATAAAATAATCCCAAATTAATATTACATTTTAGGTAACGAAAAATGTGTTTAACATAATTTCAAATTCTTTGAGTCAGTGTAGAACTATATTTTGCAAGGAAATTTACAAAAAAGAAAAGAAAAAAAAAAGAGCTACGTCAGGTCAAGTGTATTTTGTAAGATAAGTTAATGCTCTAATTGCTCTGAGATATGGCATTTTGAAACCAAGAACATTTTCTCTATCTTCAAGTGAATGAAATAGTTGTATTTTTTACGTTAAGTGATCGAACAATCATAAGTGATGTCAATGGATGTACATTATTCATATAAAAACCTTTTAATACTTTTTCTATATTTGTAGATTGATGAATGAATAATTATTCTGAGAAGTTTTCAATCTACAACAGAGATAAAATTTAGGTTTTCCCAAATATTTCATCTCAAATTCATTTTTCAAATAATCTGCAGTTTTGTTGAGTTCTTCAGGAGTTTCAATTAAATTTAAATATCAACATAAACTGTCATAATTGCAAATTCGATATTTATTTTCTTTATGAAAATATATGGGCAGACATTATCATTTTTATATCTCTCGTTCAACAAATATTCACTAAGGCGATCATATCACATGCGTCCGAATTGCTTCAATCCATATAATGACATTTTCAATTTAATTGAGACATAGTTCTCGGACATGTATTACTAGCATTTTAAGTCGTTTGAGCAATTTTGTCAAAATTGAACCGGACCGATCGGTTCATTCGAAAAAATCGGGAACCGACTTTCATACCGGTTCGATTATAAATAAAAATCACTTGAATAAAAATCAGTAAAAAAAAAAAAAAACTAAATAATTATAAGGTTCAACTATAAAACTAGTTGACCCGGCATCGATTTTACTGGTTCACTTATTATATTTTAATAAGAAAAATTCAAAACCTCATAGACCCAAAGACTAAATGAGGCCCAAAAGTTGTTGTTCAACAATTGCTAGCCATCTTTTATAGTTGCCTTTTAACCTTTCTTTTTACTCATCATCATGTGGGATTGTTGATCTCTCAAGTTAAACCTTTTCAAGTTTTATGTGTTGGGATTAAATTTAGACCAATTTGCCATTTCTATTTGAAAAAATTGTATAAAATTTTTTTTAAAGCCAAAAATATATTAATTCTTGAATTTCAATATTTGATTTCCTTTTTCATTTCACCTCTGTTTTACTTGTTTAATTTTATTTTTATATTACACTAAAAAGATGTAAGAATCATTTGTTGAAGATTTTGCTACATTTATTGTCTCATTTTCTATTGATATTAAAAGTGGGCATAATGAAAATTAAATGTAAAAATATATATAAATGTTTTTCATCTCTATATATTAATTAATTTGAAAATAAACTTATTTTTCTAGTATGTATATGTGTGTGTATATATATTTTTTATTACAACGAGTTCAACCCGGTTCGACCTTTTAACCCTTAACCCTTTTACTTTTACGGGTCAATGATCGGGTCAGTTTGAAAACATTGCATTTGAGGACTTTCATATAAATGTCACTATCAAGTTAAGCATACAAATAGACTGTTACTATATCTATAAGGCATGTGTCAAACATTTGTGACACAGTCAAATTAATTAAGAATTTGAAAGTAATATTGTCCATTACAGGATACGTTTTCTTATAATTAATTCCAAGTCTCTGTGAGAAACCTTGAACTATAAGTCAGGTTTTGTATTTTATAATTTCATTATTTTTATTTCTCTCCCATACAAAGACCCATTGCATCTTATAGAGATTACATTTCAAGTATTCGAACTATAGGTCCAAAAACTTTTCGTTTATCTAACATATTCAATTCCGCCCATAAGACTTCTTTCTATTTTGGGCAATCATCTCTATGTTGACAGTCTTTAACGGACTGTGGTTCAGGATTCTCAATTTGCATAATATTAAGAGTCATATTAAATGTGAAAATATTATATATAGCAACATTATTTCGTTCCCATAATTCATGAGATAACATATAATTTATTAAAATCTTATTATTTTCGAACACTTGTAATTTTTCAGGAACTATATTTTCAATATTTAATTGATCAATCTTTTCTAATGTTACTTCATTTGAAATTTTTTGTTGGTTTTTTCCCTTGAATTTTTCTCTTTCGAGGTATAGAGTCTTTTAAACCAATTGATCAACCACATTTCTAGCGTATTTTGAGATTCATTTGCTACAGCAGATTGTCCTTCAAGGACATCAATTTTTGATGGAATATTTTCTACTAGTATATATGATTTTGTTAGTTTTCTTCTGTCAACAAATAAATTAGGTAATTGATTAGCAATTTTTTGCAAAATAATGATTTTTTTTCAACTTTTTGCTTATATTGATTGCTGTGGTGATCAAAGTGAGATATAGTTGTTTCATTTTAAGAAAATTTACCTTGTTTTTCAAGATATAGTTTTATCCCTCTCGAAGTTGAAAAAATCATTTTATCAAAATAACAATCTGTATAACATGCAATAAATAAATTATCCGTTAAAGGTTCAAAATACCTAATAATAGATGGGAAATAAAACCACCATAAATCTAGAACCCATTCTAGTACATTGTAGGGATGAAATATGGATTTGGACAGTACAATCGAAAATCCGTAAGGGAGAAATATCATATTCATGACTAAATGCAAGTTGCAAATGTGAATATTGATTTTATTCGAAACAATGATGCAGCATATGATATGGCATGACCCCAAACAAAAGTTGGAAGTTTTGCTTTCATAAGTAATGGTCTAACAATAAGTTGTAGACATTTGATAAATGACTCTGCTAAATCATTTTGTGTATGGACATATGCAATTAAATGCTCAATAATAGTCCCAATTGACATACAATAATCATCGAATGCTTGTGATATAAATTTATTAGCATTATCTCGAGAAGAATTTTCTTGATTGAGTAATTGAAAAATTGAGCTCGTAATTTTATGATTTGAGCAAGTAGTCTAACAAAAACTACATTCCTAGTGAAAAGTAAGCAGATATGAGACCATCTAGTATAAGAATACACTAATACCATAAAATATATCTCCAAGAATTCTTTCCAAGAAGGTTGAAAATTTAATATTGACCTTTGTAGTCGAAGTTCTAATGACTAACTTGTCTTGTGAATAAGTTATACATAGATAATCATTAGGTAAAAGAATCCTCTGATTATTTAAATGATCCACGTGAGTTATTTATTATTTAACGCATCATTATAGTTTCTGGATATCCAAATCTATCATGCTAAAGTATAAAACTTTTTAGGTCAACAAACTTCTGGTTCGTGACAATATTGGATTCAATCATTTTTATAAATGTAACATACATGCTAGATGGGAGTGTATGAAATTTTTTCTTTTATCTGCTTTTGTTCAAATAAAAAAGAAGTTATAAAAAGATATTCAATATTATTTTCTTGTATAATCTCAATGTGATATCCATTGCAATATATATTTTTAAAACTAAGCAAATTTCTTTTGAATTTGCTAGAATAAAGTGCATCTTCAATATATAATTTTGTATTATTTGGTAAATTAATACAAGGACTCTTGGAGCCTTGAACGTTATTCGGCGCACCTGATATCGTATTAACATTGTTTTCTGCTAACGTTAAGTTCAAAAAAAAATTTTGTCTTGAAAAATAGTACGCGTAATTGCACTATCAATCAAATAAGTATCTTGGTAATCCATTATAAATCTATAAATATAACAAAATATATATTATTTATAAACTTGAATTTGTAATCAATAGAAGTAAACATAATTCAATATTATAAAATTAACGATGAAATGTAAGTTTAAAATTTTGTGAAAAATAAAAATATTTCAAACGAAATTTATAAAACAAAGTGAAATACTAAAAAACATAGAATATATATATATCTTCCATCGCACCACCTCCAATCAATTGGTCAATATTGCCATTTGGATCAATAAAGAAATCAGAGACATCCAAATGAGTTACATCAATTGGACCATTATAATCAACTAAATTTGTCTATGCTTTTTCTTTTTCCTTGATTGGTTTTTGGTAGAAATTCATAAGATGTTTTACTATACAACATGTATGTGTCAAATGTCATTTCATTTCGCATCTAAAATAACTTTGTTCTTACTCCTTTTTCAATATACTACTTTCATTTTTTTTTTGTCTTTTGAAATTATTATCTTATTGTTGATAGTTTTGTTGATTATTTTGTCGATGATTCATTCCACGTCCACATCTACGTTGCATCTACGTCCAAATCTGTGTCCATGTCCACATCCACGTCATTCTCTTGATATTGCATTTACTTCAGACAATAGTATAGAATTAGTTGGATGTAACTTATGTTTTATCACCAATTTATTATTCTGTTCAGTTATAAACAAACAAGATATGAGTTCTGAATACTTTCTGAAACCAGGCTCACGATATTGTTGTTGTAGGAGCATATTCAAGGTATGAAATGTGAAAATTATTTTCTTCAACATATCTTTATCAGTGATTTTTTTTCACACTAAGTCAATTTCGAACATATTCTGAACAATTCAGAATTGTACTCACTAACAGTAAGTCTTAAAAATGAAGGTGCATCTACTTATTGCCGACTTTGAGAAGGACTATAGTCCTCTGATGATCAAATATTTAAGTCACAATCCATTCTAAATATGATGACGAAGGAAAATAAGTGTTTTGCACGGTCTTACCGGGATTCTTTGTTTCATTATGAAGATGATTATGAAAGAAGATAAATGTTTTTGCACGGTTCCATAGAGATTCTTTGTTTCCTTATTTTATTATCTCTCACGGATCCTTCGAAACACGATGAATATCAGTATCAAGGATCCATAATAGATAGTTTTTTCCAGATACGTCAAGTGCAGCAACTCAAATTTTGTGATATTTGTCATTTTATTAACTATACAATAAAACAAAAGAAAATACAATTAATTTAGAAGAATATGATTAAACATCACATAATAATTCATAAAGTGGTCAAATTCATCAAGTAGTTAATATCAACATGACATAAGTTATATATTTTCCTTTAGGGATAAACACTATTTCAAAAATAATATATTTTTCGAAATATATGCTATTTCCAGAGCACTTATATCTTATTGTTGCTTCTTCAAGAGTAATGTGTTAATATTCTTCTGGAATATTTAAAATTATAATAGTGTGCTACTTCAAAGCAACAACATGATAAATCAAAAATATAATGTGCATGAACCACACAAGATTAATCAACTTTACCAAACGCATATGTATTTAAAAAATAATAATTAAGTGCTGCACAACAGCTGTAGCTATCTCAGAATTATATTAAAAATTCTTGAATATAATCATTTCAAAAATTCTACTTCTTCAATAATCATTAATTCACGTGTTACCAAATTAATTTTAGTATACATAATAGATGATTATGATTAAAAAAAAATTACCACTTTCATTAAACTTTAAAGAATTAAGTTTTCATGCTGATAACATGTTACAAAAGAGAAAAAGAGAAGTGAGAATAAAAGTCAATAGACTTGTGTGTATTATATTGAGAACCAAAATCTTATATTTATAGGAAAGAATTAGGGATACAATACAAATAATTTCTAAGGTTGCAGGGGTACAATAGTCATTGGCTAATAAACTTATCATTTACAACATTTTTGATGTTTATCATAATCATTGGTGGAATTGTAGTCACGGTTTCAAATCTTTCCCTTTTTATAGACTTTATCTAAATATTTCGTTTGTATCACCCACAGTCTCAAACTTTTAATTTATATGTAGGTCACAGAGAGAGTTTTCATCCATAAATCTATTAGTTGACCAGAAAACTTGACTTTGATCAAATCTAAAAATGATAAAATGGCAACTTTGCATCTTTAACAAAAATTAAATGATAACTTTGATTATGATTTGAAAAATTAAATTTAAAAAAGAAAAGAAATAAAAAGGATATGTTCACTGTACTTTCACTTTTACCCACTTCCCATTTTAAGTCATTGAATTTTTTCCCTAGCATATGTAGCATGAGCTTTCAATTCCTTACTCCGTTAGTCCTTGGAGTCAAATCCATCAACAAAAACTAATGAAATGTGCATATAGATGAAGGCTTTCTTACGTTTCTTATAATTAGAGCATTAAACTCTAGTTAGATATATTGATAAAAACAAATGGATTTTGCGACTTTTATTGACCAAAATATGATTTCAACCAAGCGTTCTATTGGATGTAAATCGTAAAAATAAAGTTCGACTATAAGAGTAAAGGTTTCTCTACAGTGAAAAATGGTTGGGACTCCATGGATGAACTTAAGACACGTATGTTTTTTGGCCACCACTTGGTATTTTTGTTAAATTGTATTGATAGATCTAACTATAATGAGCAATACCGAAAAATTAAGGCTTGGCTCGAGTCTTATCAAGTTGAGCTAGCTCAATTTTTTACAGTTGTAAGCTAGTGACCCCCGCCATTTTGGCCTGCCACACCGGCTAGCTTCTGTAGCTTGCCTACTCGGACTTTTTACGGGCCAAGTCACAGAGTTGAGTTGACATCCCTAGCATGCGATATTAGATTTTTATTCAGTCTTTAAAAATGAATTAATTTGTAAAGTTCCTAGACCAATTTTCCTTAATTTGAACTTATTTTTTATTGATAATAAGTGACGAGTGTGTTTAACTAATGCATTTTGTACGATTTTAACTTGATTATATATGATATATTATGGGTTTTTAGAACGTTTTGATGTATGTGTTAAATGTTGTTTTATATGATTGGTGAATTGATAATAGAGGGCTGCTCATTGAGGCTAAAAAAGGTTAATGAATGATGAAAGAGGTGAATCGAAGCGAAAAGAGAACAAAAAGAGCAAAAATGAGATTTTAATACATAAACAGAGTGCCTAGGTGCCACAACCCGGCGCCTCAGCACCACTTGAAGAGCCAAAGAAGAAAATAGAATAGCATGCACCAACCAAAAAATTGATGTGGCACTAAGGCTGCCTTTGTGGCATAGGCATCGGTCACCGTTTCAAATAGGGTTTTTACATTTTTAGTCTATTTAAAAGTCCAATCCAACCCAACTTTTCTAGGGACTAAAAGAAGGCATAAATACCAATCTAGAGGCTACTTTTCAACGACACTTTGACGAAGGCAAAAGCAAGAGAGTGAGAAAAATATCCAGAAGAAGATTGATCAAAGCCCCAAAACAGTTTTTCTCTCTTTTCTTCTTTACGTTCTTGATTATGAATTCTAGGTTTTATTGTTCTTACATCATGAACTAATTTATTCATCTAGGGTTCGATATAATCGATACTTGATATTATGTTTTGATTTTTTATAATTAATTCCTTGAGATTTTTCCATTAAGTTTATTTGTGTTATTTGAATTTAATGCTTTCAATTAATTGGCCATCATCAATTGAATGATTTGATGTTTAAAATCCGGTAATCGAGAGAAGGAACCTTGAATTGATCATAGAATAACACAACCTAGGATATTACAAGTTTCGAGAGAAATTATAATTCCTTTCAAACCGTTTCACTTATAACTTGATAATTCTTATATATATATATATATATATATATATATATATATATATATATATATATATATATATATATATTTTATATATATTAGGAATAGAGATATTGAAATTGAATTCTAAGAATAATGTTTACTTGGCACTTGAGATAGGGAGTATAATTATATTAGGTATTGCTTATAAACTTGAGAAAATCAATTGGAGATAAATAGAGAATTGAAAAATATAATTGATAGTTAAATGAAATCAAAACCCTATGCTCTTCTCATATTACTTAATACTAAAAACTTTTTTTAATCGTTCATTTAGTCAAATTGTCACCGGAGAATTAGTTAAAAACAATGATAGTCTAATTCAATCATCTAGATAAAACAAAGGTTATTTTCATTATAGTACTTAGTAAAAAATGTGATTTTCAATCCCTATAGGTTTGACATCGTAACTTCATAGTTATAGTACAAAATTTGACAATCTTACGCTAACGGTATAATCGATATAGTTTACTCGTAATAAGTTTTTGGTACCGTTGTTGGGGATTGATTGATTTTATTTTTCTAATATTATTATTAATTAGCCTTGATTTAATTTAGACTTCTTTACTTTTAATAGTTTAATTGCTTGTTTTGTTTCAACTATTCATGCGAAGATTGAGGAGTTCTGAACTACTACCCATTGATCCTGAGATTGAAAGAACTTTCCAACTTTTAAGGGGTATAAGAAGAAAAGAACTCGAAGCAATGTCAGCAAACGAAAACAATCAACAGTGGGCTATTCGGGATTATATCAGACTAGTTGTCAATGACAACAACTCTGGTATTGTGCGGTAAATAACTTGTTTACTCCATTAAAATGGGGCCATCCTATGGATGACACGTGGCTGAAGATCCATAAACGACGTGGATAGATATAGACGAAGTCCCTCAAAGGAGGACGTCATCAGCAGAAGTCCTTGAATAGACGAAGTCCCTCAAAGGAGGACGTCATCAGCAGAAGTCCTTGAATAGACGAAGTCCCTCAAAGGAGGACGTCATCAGCAGAAGTCCTTGAATAGACGAAGTCCCTCAAAGGAGGACGTCATCAGTAGAAGCCCTTGAATAGACGAAGTCCCTCAAAGGTGGACGTCATCAGCAGAAGCCCTAGAGTAGACGAAGTGGATGGCTGTAGCAGAAGCACTCTATGCCCGAAGTTCTTTCTTTTTGCATGGCACTTCTCCATCCGAAGTCCCTTAGTTGTCTAATATCGAATTCACCGAGGTCCCAATAAGCAACAAATCCGAAGGATATCCTTGAGATGTGATTGACGTGACAACACACTTTACGCCACCTTACCTGAATGTCAGTTAAAAGCAAGGGGGTGGCAGAGTAATGGCAGGACAATCATCACCATAGTTAATGTCCTGAATGGATGATGTGACGCTTAAATCCACGGGGCGATGCCACGTGTGTTTAATCCAACGGCCTATGGTTCAGCTGATTCGTCTATAAATAAGGTTTCCATTGATTGAAAGGCGGGGCGGAATTGGAGAGAGTAAGATATAGAAACCCAAATCCTTACAAAAAGAGATAGAGAAAAACATTTGATTCATATATAACTATTGTGTTTCTTTACAATATTATAAATGATGAAAAACACAAAATGAACAGAAAATCCTGATCCATCAGACAAATAATCTTCCGTTGGTGTTCCGACTCAAAAATCCATACATATCATACGATCATCGACTCCGGTCACTTTCGCCGGAATCCACGTGTCACGAGTCCGACACCGACACCTGTTGGCAACATTTTTTGGGGTCAACAGATTGGCGCCGTCTGTGGGAAACTAACAGTTAAACCACGAAAATCCCGTAAACAAAGGCTATTGTAATCCTGCAAAAGGAAAAATCCTATTCCCTTGAAGAAAGGGAGGTTATTCTTGAATAAAGAATCACTAAGAAGGATTGAGCAAACATAATAAGGTTGAAAAGAAGGCAGTTCTAAGAGAACCCCTTCTAACAGCGAAGTGAAAAGAACGTTCCCTTTACAAACAAGAGTTGTAAAGGGGTCTCGGCATAAGAAAGCAACCCAAACTCCATGCCTTGGGAAGAAATGCGAACTAGTTATAACGTCGGCACTTCGGCTAAAGAAGGCAGTTCTAAGAGAACCCCTTCTAACAGCGAAGTGAAAAGAACGTTCCCTTTACAAACAAGAGTTGTAAAGGGGCCTCGGCATGAGAAAGCAACCCAAACTCCATGCCTTGGGAAGAAATGCGAACTAGTTATAACGTCGGCACTTCGGCTAAAGAAGGCAGTTCTAAGAGAACCCCTTCTAACAGCGAAGTGAAAAGAACGTTCCCTTTACAAACAAGAGTTGTAAAGGGGCCTCGGCATAAGAAAGCAACCCAAACTCCATGACTTGGGAAGAAATGCGAACTAGTTATAACGTCGGCACTTCGGCTAAAGAAGGCAGTTCTGGGAGAACCCCTTCCAAATAGCGAAGTGAAAAGAACGTTCCCTTTACTAACAAGAGTTGTAAAGGGGCCTCGGCATGAAAAAGCAACCCAAACTCCATGCCTTGGGAAGAAATGCGAACTAGTTATAACGTCGGCACTTCGGCTAAAGAAGGCAGTTCTGAGAGAACCCCTTCCAAATAGCGAAATGAAAAGATATAGTCAGACGTCACAATCGAAAATATAAGTTTTGACAGGAGGTCAGATGCACTAGACATGCACAAAGTAGGGTCGTGTACGGTACGACATATGTCAAATACATTCGCTTGACTTCAGATTCAGTATCATTGCAACTACCCACATGTTAGCACTTAGAATAGGAAATTAGTAATACGTTATAAATCCAGGATGTTTACAAGGTAAAGAGGAAAAAGATGGGGCAAAATCATTGTTTCATTAAAACGAAAAATTACAAAAGAGGGCTCCGAGGCCAAGTTAAATAAAGCCTAGCTTTCTATACATTAGGAGGCGGAGGGTCAATGGGCATGATGGAGTTCAGAGGCAGGACATGGTGGACTTCAACACAATCGTCTTCCAGATTGTCAGCAGGGGGGACCTCTTCAGCTGGGGTCTGAGGTTCAGCCTCTTCCTCAAGAAACTCCTGCTTCATCTCCGAAGTTTCGAAGCCAGGATGCTTAGCCTCCATCCATTCGATCACCTCCCTATAAGCATAACCCCTCCAGTAGATTACAAAATTCTTGTACATCTCAGTGAGGTGGAAGTTGCTGATAAAACGTTTCTCCGCCTCGCTCCCAGCAACTTCAGCTTCTTTTCTAGCATCCTCAACTTCTTCAGTAAGGCTCGATACTTGAACAGATAAGGCATCACTTGCAAGCTTCGCCTTCTCGAGATCTGTTTTCAAGGCTGCATTCTCTTTGTTAGCCTTCTCCAACGCTTCGGAGGCGATCCGTTGGAGAGCATCTGAGTTGTCCACTTTCCTTGTCATAGAAGCGACCTCCCCCTGGCAGGTATGGACCTCCTTTTTCAAACTTTCAATTTCTGTCAAGGCGGAGGATAGCTTCGCAGCCTCTTCAGAATGAAGCTTCTTCACCTCCTCCACTTCGGCCTTAACTCTATTGGCCTCCTCCCTTACCTCCTCCACCTCAGCCTTGGCTCTTCTGGCCTCCTCCTCTGCCTTCTCTACCTTCTCAGAAGTATCATTGTTTTTTCCTTGCAAGTTTTTAAAGAGGGTTTGCACCTCTATGGCCGCCCCAAAGGCCCTGGCAGCTTGCCCCACCAACACAGTGAGAACGTCAGTGGCTCCAGCTTCCTCCATGAAGTTCTGCCATCTATCCGTCCAGTACTTGTAAAAATTGGAGGTGGCAGTTTGGACATCTGCTGGAAGCATGGATAGGATCTCTGGAGCCAATTCATCCTCCCTCTGGGTAGGAAGCAATCTGGTCCTAGCAGACCCAGGAGCCGAAGCCGCACTGGCAGTTCTTGGTTTCTTCATTGGGATAGGCTTGGATGGCCCCGCAGACCTCTTTTGCCCAACCGGGGCTGCAGAAATAGAAGCCCCCAACAGTTTTTCCCCAACTGGGACTTCGGACTGAGGGGGTGGCACATCGGTAGACCCCCCTGCCCCATCAGTTCGGGGAATTCTGAACCTTTTCTTAGGCTCCTCCTCCACCACTTTCTTACCCTATCAACCGAAGGAGGAGCGACCTCCTATGAAGCAGCCTCCTTGCTGACCTTCTCAAGGTTTTCTTTCACCTTCTTTGCACCAGCAGAGGTGCCTTTCAAACCTCTCCTCCCCGCAGTGGAGGTGGCGGCAATGATAGTAGCCATATCAGGCGTGGGATGCCTCCTCTTTTCATAGTCCTCTGCGCGAAGAATGAGGATCGTGTTAGCACGAGCAAACCAGGAAAACAATGTAGAAGAATAATGCGATAAAGGAATATTACCTCATTTGGCCATCAGCTGGAAGTCCTCGAACAACCGTTTCCCTACAATAAGCCTCTCGTACTCTCTCGACGAGGCAGGCCGAAGGTATATGTCTTTCACCAGGTCAACCTCCCTTCTTGTCAACTCGAAACGCTCAACCACGTCTGAAAGCACGCAACAAATAGTTAGATAAATATTCGAAAAAGAAAAATGCGGCAGCAGGAGGAAGCACATAAAATACACTCAAGGGTGGGTTGGCACTCACTAGCTTCGGAGTATGAAGTTGGGGCTTTGACGTGGGGAACAGTGTCACCCTCCACCTCTTGCCACTTCCCTCTTACCCAAAACCAGGATTCTCTCCACGCTTTGATAGAAGAGGGAAACTCGACAACGAAAGGGGAGTGAGACCCCCATGGACACAAAGAATACCAGCCCCGGGAGTCCCCTTTTCCTAATGAACGAGGTTGTAGGAGGGTTTGAAGTATATGGAGAGGCATGTCCTCGCCCAAGGAGGTCTCCTTCCAAAGGAAGTACGAACCCACTAGTTGGGCCCATGCATTGGGGACAAGCTGTGTCGGAGCAAGCCCATATAACCTAAGGACCGCTCGAAAAAACGGGTGAAGGGGTAAACGAAATCCGGCCTTAAGAAGGTTCTCACTGATAGCTACACAGCCCGACCTGGGGGAACAGGCACGTTCTTCTGGGTACGGGGTAAGAAGTTCTATGTCGTATGGGATGCAAAACTGTTCCCTAAGTTTGACTAATCGCGTAGGGTTTTGGTTCGATTTAATTTTTGAGGCCCCCCACTTACTCCCCGAACTAGTACCCAGGGCAGGTGGGTCAACTTCTTTGGCCATAACCAAACCCCTAAGTTCTGAGGTCCTGATCAAATTTACACCGCACTCTTTGGCTATTTCAATAGCGCTTATCGTACCAGGGGTCGAGGTCATATGTAAAGAAGAAGCAAAAGAAAAATCAGATCTTTCTTTACCCGAACACTTACGAAAGGAGAAATCGCCGGTGAATAATGGCCGGAACTACGCTGGAAAAAGGAGAAGATTTACGGGAGGAGAGTACAGAGGAACCCAAGAACACTTATGAAGCCAAAAGAAAAACAAGGCTCCGTTGCCTTTATCCCACCTTTTATAGGCGTAAGGGATAAACCCCCACCGTTGGATTAATGACACGGGTCATCTAAACCATCCAAAATAGGGTTAATCCGAACTGTCCATCGTTTCAGACGTTCGAACTTCTACGTCCCTGATGATACCGTAATTCACACGCGCCTAGGTGCGAGAGTGAAACAGCTGGCGTGCGAAATTAGACTCATAATTGCGCATTAAAAGCGGTGACGGTTGCGTGTGTTGGGAATCAGCTGGTCATCATTACCGCCTTGGGAACATACGAAAAGACAGCTGAAAGTGGCCACGTGGTCACCCATGACTTCTGTACAATAAAACAGATGAAGTCCTCTCTATTTATCATATCCACTTCGGAAATAACGGTACCACGATGATGTCTAAAGGGTCACGCTTCAGAGGTCCATGTTTCAAAGTCCATGCACTTACATAAATGACAAATACATGGACTTGGGGGACTATTGTTTACTCCATTAAAATGGGGCCATCCTATGGATGACACGTGGCAGAAGATCCATAAACGACGTGGATAGATATAGACGAAGTCCCTCAAAGGAGGACGTCATCAGCAGAAGTCCTTGAATAGACGAAGTCCCTCAAAGGAGGACGTCATCAGCAGAAGTCCTTGAATAGACGAAGTCCCTCAAAGGAGGACGTCATCAGCAGAAGTCCTTGAATAGACGAAGTCCCTCAAAGGAGGACGTCATCAGTAGAAGCCCTTGAATAGACGAAGTCCCTCAAAGGTGGACGTCATCAGCAGAAGCCCTAGAGTAGACGAAGTGGATGGCTGTAGCAGAAGCACTCTATGCCCGAAGTTCTTTCTTTTTGCATGGCACTTCTCCATCCGAAGTCCCTTAGTTGTCTAATATCGAATTCACCGAGGTCCCAATAAGCAACAAATCCGAAGGATATCCTTGAGATGTGATTGACGTGACAACACACTTTACGCCACCTTACCTGAATGTCAGTTAAAAGCAAGGGGGTGGCAGAGTAATGGCAGGACAATCATCACCATAGTTAATGTCCTGAATGGATGATGTGACGCTTAAATCCACGGGACGATGCCACGTGTGTTTAATCCAACGGCCTATGGTTCAGCTGATTCGTCTATAAATAAGGTTTCCATTGATTGAAAGGCGGGGCGGAATTGGAGAGAGTAAGATATAGAAACCCAAATCCTTACAAAAAGAGATAGAGAAAAACATTTGATTCATATATAACTATTGTGTTTCTTTACAATATTATAAATGATGAAAAACACAAAATGTTAAGCTTCATCCTGATCCATCAGACAAATAATCTTCCGTTGGTGTTCCGACTAAAAAATCCATACATATCATACGATCATCGACTCCGGTCACTTTCGCCGGAATCCACGTGTCACGAGTCCGACACCGACACCTGTTGGCAACATTTTTTGGGGTCAACATAACTTTGACCTGAAGCTCGCATTGATTAGTATGGTGACGCATAATCTGTTTGGAAGATCTCCATTAGAAGATCCAAATCTTCATCTTCCTACTTTTTTGGAGATCTGTGATACTATAAAGATGAATGGTGTTACTGAAGATACCATCAAACATATGCTTGTTTATTTTCTCCTTGAGGGACAAAGCAAAGGGATGGTTTCAATTGTGGAGTGAGATCAGACAATTCAAACAAACTGACTTTGAACCATTTTATGAAGCCTGAGAGATATTCAATGAGTTACTTCGAAGATCTCTTCAACATGGTTATCATAATTGGATGCAGGTTGAAATATTCCATAATGGGTTGAATGGTTAGATACGAACAATAGTTGATGCAGATCCATGTGGTACTTTGATGTCTAATACTACAGATGATGTTTATTCCTTACTGGAGAAATAACCACCAACAGTTAATAATGGCTAAGAGGACGTTCGAGTGTAACAAAGGTAGCTGGTCTTCATAAGATGGATCCCATTACTGCCCTTGCAACTCAAATGTCATCCTTACTAGCCAAATAGCTGAACCGACGACACAGAGAACTCAACAAAAGACAAATTCGACTATGGCTACATTTACACCACACTACGAGACTGTTATGGAGAACGATCAAGTTCAATATGTAAACGGCCAAAATTTTAACCAAAGATAACTCATCAAACTACTACCATCCAGGGTTGCGAAGCCCTGAGAACTTCTCTTATTGTAACAATGGGAATGTGTTGCACCCTTTTCCTGGATTCAATAATCAATCTTCTAAAGGGAAGCCATCACTAGAGGATATTTTGGGAACATTTATTTCTGAGACTAGGGCGAGATTCAACAAGGATGAATCACGACTAGACAACATTGAGACTCATATAACCAACATGGGGGCCATGGTAAAATCTCTTGAGGTACAGATTGGTCAGCTAGCTACTGCAATAAGTTCTCAACCAAAAGCAAAATTTCCCAGTGACACAAAGATAAACCCAAGAGAAAATTGCAATGCCATCACATTGATGAGTAGTAAGGAGATTGGATAGAGCAAGCTTAAAGAGGCTTTGGTTTCTACCCCTGAATCTAATTGAAAGGCAAAAAAGCATGTTGCTGAACATGAAGTTTAGGTAGAGAAAACAAAGAAGGCTGCTAAGCATAATTCAATTTCATTGCCTAAAAACTACCAATTTTAAAACCACCACTGCCATATACACAAAGATTCTTGAAGAAAAAGTTTGATGCACAGATTGCAAAATTCCTGGAAATTTTCAAGAAAATCTATATAAACATCCCTTTTGCATATGCATTGGCACAAATGCCGAATTATGCCAAATTCTAGAAACAATTGATGTCAAAGAAGAAGAAGTTAGATGAGCACAAGACAATGAATCTTACAGAAGAACGTAGTGGTATTCTCCAGAAGAAACTTTCCTAGAAATTGAAGATTCAGGTAGCTTTACAATTTTGTGCACAATTGACAGTTCTATAGTTGACAAAGTACTACGTGACTTAGGGGCTAGCATCAATTTGATGCCTCTCTCCTTATTCAAGAATTTGGGTCTTGGAGAAGTGAAACCGACAACCCACTTTGCAACTTGCATATAGATCTCTCACATACCAACAGGGGATCGTTGAAGATGTGTTGGTGAAAGTTGATAAATTCGTCTTTCCGGCCGACTTTGTGGTGTTAGACAAGGATGAATATCAATAAATACCATTAATTCTCGGTCGACCATTCTTAGCAATTGGAAGAGCGCTGATTGATGTCCAGAGAGAAAAGTTGACACTACGGGTTAATGATGAACAACCCATGTTCAACATGTACAACCTATGAAATTTACAAAAAAAATACCGACATTAGTCACATGATCAAAGGAGATCCTCTTAAACTTTCCAACATTGTCGAATCAAAGGAGGTTTTAAGCACTAAGCTGGAGTTGAAATAACCTCCTGATCCTTGTTATGCCTTTTAGAAGAAAAATTCTACTACTGAGAAGTTGAAGTGTAATTTGAAAGCGACAAGTGTGAAATCACTTTTGCAACATGATAAAATATAGTTTCGAAGTGACATCGGGGAAAAGGAAAAAGTTTACAAAGAATGAACTGGAAATGGCATGAAAAGACGATATCAAGGAAAAAGTTCATTCCGAGACAACAAGCACCTCTCTATAATTCCCGCTAGAAGTTGCTCCCGAATAGGCTTAATTCGCGATGGCCAGGACCATTAACCATTCACAAAATATTTTCATTTGTTGTTGTGAAGTTGAAGAGCAAGAATAAATTCATATTCTAAAACAATGGTTATGGAGAACAAGAGTGAAACATAGAAGGAATTCCACTTGGAGATTTAAACTAAACATATCAACGTCAAGGTAATAACGTTAAAGAAGCACTTTTTGGAAAGCAATCCAAGCTCTTTTCCTCTCTTTAATTACATAGATATTAGTTTGTATTTTTTTCTTTTGTTTCTTAGTATTTTTGCTAATTTTATAGGTCAATTCTCAAGTTTGGGGGAAAAAATAAAATCAACATCCATCACATCAACAAATCCACCTCTGCCCCCACATGACACCATTAGTGACAAAGGCATTTGATGTTTTCACTCATGAAAGTCCCCCTCATCTTTTGTCTTCAATTTTACACTGGGGACAATGTTTAGGTTAAATTTTGGATTGGGGGGGGGGTGAAACATCAATTGTTTCATTGCTTTTGTACGATTGTCATTTATTTTTTTGTTCATGTGATTTGAATGAATTGTTTTTATTGAGTTTGTATTGCATACTTGTGTGAGTTAGATAGTCTTGTTGATCATGATGCATATACTTGAGATTACGTATTTGTTTATGAATTGTAAATAAGTCATTTGTCTTGGTTAAATTTTTTGCTTATTCATGTGGAACGTGAAAATATTTATGCACACGAATTGAGTTAGAATTGTGCTGGACTAAGTTGATGCATATATTTTATAGGCTTAAATAGTGGACTTAGATACTCAACCTCTTAAAACTATTATGTATTACATCCCTGGACCACTTATAGTATAATTTAAAGGTGGTCGAGCAGGTAAAATAGATGATCTAGAATTATGTTGATTTCGTGCATGTTGAAAATTATTTGTGTGGAGTGCCTTTAACTATCAAGTATAAGTTAGGTAACGACCAAATGATAGAGATCTAAACCCTAATTATGTTTGCCTTGAAAAAAAAAAAGAAAAAGGACATTGCACTCGTTAATTAGATGCCTCATTCTGGAACCTTTTTTTGACTCGAGTTAGTAAGTTCATTGGGGTATCTTTAAACACGTTATCCTTTGGTATTTAAAAATTGGAGAGTTATTGATTAAAAGCTCGTTACAAGGGTGAAGAAGAGAAAAAAGTGGCGAGTTAGATCTTTAACTAAAGAATTGAAAAAAGAGAGCATGTATTTATGTAAGTAAGATTGTGGGGACTTAAATAACTAGTGAGTTTAAATTGCTTAGTAAAAACTTGAATGCCGAAGCACTCAAATTTCAGGAGAATCATCAGATGAATAGATCGTTGATGATACTGGTTAGACTCAACCAAATTTAAGCGGTGAAAGAGAATAGTAAATTGAAAGCCAACCTTAGATTACACCTTCGTAAGAGAATAAAAGAAAATAAGTTTGGGGCATGTGAATCTCACGAGTGAAGAAAGAATATATTTGACTATTGAGATCGGAAATCGAACCAACTTGTAAATGCATAACGTCATGTTTGATTCTTCACACACATATCCGTTCTACATTGGATAGGTGAGAATTTGACTTTAGCATTGTGATTTTGAAGCAGTTCGTAAATTTGATGTAATATTTTCAATTTTGAGAAAAAAAAAGACAAACTACCTAACTAAATTTGTTTTATGTGAGTCGATACGTTTAATTTTGTTTGTGTGTTTTTTTAGTTCTTTTCTTTTTCTGTGGTTGCTTGATGACTAGCAAACTATTAATTTTGGGAGTGTTTGATAAGTGTTTTAACGCAAGCATTTTGTATCATTTTAAATTAATAATTGGTTAGATCTTATGAGTTTTTAGAACATTTTGATGTGTGCGTTAATGTTGTTTTATAGGATTAGTGAATTGGTGAAAGAGGGCTACTCTTTGAGCTTAAAGAGGTCAATGAATGATGAAAGAGATGAACCAAGGAGAAAAAAGAGTAAAAAGGGCAAAAATGAAATTTTAATACACAAACGGGTTGTCCAGACACCACAATCGAGCTCCTAACTGCCACCTAAAGAGCCAAAGAAGAAAACAAAATAGCAAGTTGGTGCCTATGTGCCCACAACTTGAAAAACAACCAGCCAAGTCGAAAAATTTACACGGCGATTGGGATGCCTTTGGGCACCTAGGTGCACTTCATGTTTCAGATAGTTTTTTTGCCTTTTTAGTCTATTTTAATGCCCAATTCAACCCCAAGTTGTCTAGGGAGTAAAAGAAAGTATAAACACGAATCTAGAGGTGACTTTTCAATGACACTTTGATGAGGTAAAAACAAGAGGTCAAGAAAGAGAGCGAGAGAAACATCAAGAAGAAGATTGATGAAAGCTCCAAAACAAATTTTCTCTCTTTTTCATCTTTATGTTCTTGATTATGAATTCTAAATTTTATTGTTCTTACATTATGAACTAAGTTATTTATCTAGGGTTTGATGTAATCGATACATGATATTATGTTTTTATTTTTTATAATTAATTCCTTGAGATTTTTCCATTAATTTTATTTGTGTTATTTGTATCTATTGCTTTCAATTCACATGCCATTGATTGAATGATTTGATGTTTAAGATTCGACAATCAAGAGAGAGAATCTTGATTTGATAATACAACTTATGCTTATAGGTTTTAGGATATAGTAAAATTCATTTGAAATTGTTTCACATAAGAACCATAAAACTTGATAATTCTTAGATTTTTTTATTCGGATTAGAGATATTGGAATTGAATTTTAGAAATAAATTTTACTCGACACTCAAGAGAGAAAGTAGAATTACATTAGGGTTCTTGTTTTTAAACTTGAAAAAATCAATTAGAGATAATTAGAGACTTGAAAAATATAATTGATAGGTAGATAAAATTAAAACCCTAGATTCTTCTTATATTGGTTAATCCTAAAAAAAAATAAGAGTTTTCAAACATTGATTTAGTCAAATTTTCACTGTAGAATTAGTTAAAAACATCGATACTTTAATTCGATCGTCTAAATAAAATAAACGGTTATTCTCATTATAGTACTTAGTAAAGAATTTGATTTTCAATCCTCGTGGATTCGACATCCTAACTTCACAGTTATATTACAAAACTTGACAATCGTACACTTGCGATATAATCGGTATAGTTTACACGTAACAATATGAAAATACATTTTAAATAAGTAATTTTTTACTCTGTTATAAATAAGCACGATACTTATCTATTACTTTTATGTAATAAATTTGTCCTCTTCTTACCACTAGTTATGCGTATACGATGAATTATGCATTTTGTAAAGACTACGGATATCAAATAAAAAAATTGAAAAGGAATTTTTATGGCCGACTTTACAAGTATTAAAACTCTAAACCCTTGGAGTAGTGACAATTTTTTTGTTGACTTAAAATTACAAGAGCAATGATGTCGTATTTATGTGGATAGATGGCAAATTAAAATTCAAGTGGTATGATGTAATTTTTAAGGATTTAGTTTTTATAGATATTCTTATAAATTGAACGAACAGACATCGAATGATTTATACAGTCGATTTCAAATATATTGCAAGATTGATCCATTATCATTTGCCATCATCTCAACAAATGGTCAAGCTTTTAACATTTTATTTTAGTGCATAGTATCACTCCTCTAATAGTCAAGCTTAAGAGTGTTTGCTATGGTCACACATTTACTTGTGAGTATTTTTAGTACGTGTTGAGAAATGGTTGTTGTTCAAAACCAACACATATAGGTCGGATTTGTTCTATGCGGCCGCATAGAACAAATCCTATGCGACCGCATAGAATGGACAGAAGTCTCCTTCTTTTCATCGAGTATAACTATGCGACCGTATGGTTTTGTACTATGCGGTCACATAGTACATTTTTAGGTTACCGTTGGAGACGGTTTCCTACCGTTTGTAACTTGAATTTGGTGTTTTTTCAACATATTTTTGGCACCAATTCGTGTACAATAGTGAGGCCTATAAATAGAGGAGCCATGTTCTTAGTGAAAACAATTGAAAAAACATTGTTTTATGCTTATACTCTCTACAATCAAATTCATATCCTTTTTTCTACTCACATTCATATTTTCCTTTGTGTTCTTGAGTTTTGAGTGAAAATACTTGTGCTTTAATATTTTCATAACAAGGCTTGATTAATCCTTCAAACCATTTGTCGGAAAACCTTTTAGCATCTTAATTTCAAGGAGAAGGGGTAAATATTGTTTGAGGACAACGATCACGTGTTTGGGTCTTATTCGAAGTTTGATTTCTTGTTTTGTTGCTGTTCCAAGATTGTTTTCTCTCCTCCTACGGTGAAATTTTCCCAACAATCTCAAACAATATTTTACTGCAATGGAGAGTGAAACAACAATGACTACCATAAAGTTGATGAATCAAGACTTGGTTCGTTTGGATCGCTTCGATGGCACCAACTTCACAAGATGGCAAGATAAATTGAAATTCCTTCTTACGGCGTTGAGGATTTTTTATGTACTTGATCCGAACTTGGAAGATCTACCCGAACCATCCGACAAAGACACCGATGAATCAAGGGTGAATAGAAAGAAGCGTGAAGAGGATGAATTGATATGCCGCGGTCATATTCTCAACTCCTTGTCGGATCGATTGTATGATCTATACACCAACACAACATCGCCAAAAGAAATATGGGATGCATTAGAAAGTAAGTACAAAGCGGAGGAAGAAGGTATCAAGAAATTTTTAATTTCTAAGTACTTTGATTTTAAATTTCTTGAGAATATCCCCTTGCTTCCCCAAATTCATGAATTGCAAGTGCTAGTCAACAAGTTGAAGGCGGTGAAAATTGAAATCCCGGAGATCTTTCAAATGGGGGCAATTATTGCAAAACTCCCCGGTACTTGGAAAGGATATATGAAGAAAAATATGCATAGTTCCGAGGATCACTCCTTGGAACAATTGCAAAAACATTTGCGTATTGAAGAAGAGTCTAGAATACGTGATAAGAGTGAAAACTCTTATGAAGGCACTTCCAAAGCAAATGCAATAGAGAAAATCGAACCGCCAACAAAATCCAACAAGAGAAAGCCTTCAACGAACTTCAACAAGTTCAAGAAGAAGACTAAATGAGGTTGTTTTGTGTGTGGAAAATCTGGTCACTATGCAAAGGATTGTAGACACCGAAAATAAAACAATTTCGAGGGAAAAGTGAACTCCATCAAAGAGGATAGAATTGTGGCCACCATTTGTGAAATCAATGAAATCAAGGGAAAAGTTCCCGGATGTTGGTATGATACTTGTGCTACAATACATGTATCATATAACAAATTTTCTTTCTAGACTTATCATGAAGTTGATGGAGACCAAGAGATTCAAATGGGTAATGAAGTTCGATCTAAAGTGATTGGAAAGGGAAGTGTGGATATCATCTTCACTTCCGGTAAGACAATTACCTTAACCAATGTACTACATGTTCCCGACATGACTAGAAATTTGGTTAGTGAAAATCTCTTAGGAAAACCGGGTATTAAAAGTGTATTTGAATCCAGAAAACTTGGATTATCCCTAAATGGTAAATTTGTTGGAAAAGGCTATTATAGTGAAGAAATGGTCAAATTATGTATCGTTGACAATTTAAATGAGAATAAAAATAACTTTGCTTATGTTGTTGATTTATTTTCATTATGGCATGCTAGATTAGGACATATTGGAAAAAGTACTATGAAGCGTATGATGAAATGTGACTTAATTTTATATGATGAAAATGATGTTTTTAAATGCAAAACTTGTGTAGAAGCAAAAATGGTTAAAAAGCCTTATCAAAGTGTAAAAAGGACATCTAGTATCTTAGAACTAATTCATACGGATATTTGTGAATTAAATGGCATGATAACTAGAGGTGGAAATAGGTATTTTATTACCTTTATTGATGATTGCACTAGATATACCTATGTTTATTTAATGAAACATAAAAGTGAGGCTTTTGATATATTTAAAGTATATAAAAATGAGGTTGAAAATCACCTAAATAAGAAAATAAAAACCTTAAGAAGTGATAGAGGTGGAGAATATTTTTCTAGTGATTTCAACATATTTTGTGAACAACATGGCACAATTCATCAATGTTCGGCACCTAGAACACCAAAACAAAATGGTTTAGCTGAAAGAAAAAATAGAACTTTAGTTGAAATGATAAATTCCATGCTTACCTATGCTAAGTTGCCATTTAATTTGTGGGGTGAGACCTTGTTAAGTGCATGTAGGATATTGAATAGAATTCCTTCTAAACAAACTAAGGTTTCTCCTTATGAATCTTGACAAGGAAGAAAACTTAACATTTGATACTTCAAAGTGTGGGGGTGTCTTGCTTATTGTAAGAACACAAACCCTAATAGGACAAAGTTAGGTCCAAGAGGCATTAAGTGTGCCTTTGTTGGATATTCTAGCAATAGCGAGTCATATAGACTATTAAACTTGGAGACCAATGTGATTATTGAATCAAGTGATGTAGAGTTCTTTGAGGATTCGTTATCTTCGGATAATGAATTGAGGAAAAATCTCTTAGATATCCCTAGCTCAAGTGGAACACAAGATGAAACACCTTCTAAAGGTGTTGATGAGTCAAGTGAGCCACGAAAAAGAAAAAGAACTCGAACTGAAAAGTCTTTAGGATCGGATGAAATTGATTCTCAACGCATTTCCTTTTACTTAGTAGAAGGAAATAAATTGAATGTCGTAAGAACAATTCCATTTGTTCTACATGTGGAAATCGATCCTAAAACTTATAGAGAAGCTATGACTTCTCGCGATAGCATGTTTTGGAAAGATGCAATCAAAGATGAAATGGATTTAATAATGTCAAATAATACTTGGGAGTTTGTCGATTTACCACCCGGATCCAAACCTATTGGATGTAAATGGATATTCAGGAGAAAATACAATATTGATGGTTCTCTAAATACCTTTAAAGCTAGATTAGTAGCTAAAAGATATCGACAAAGAGAAGGAATAGATTATTTTAATACATATGCACCGGTAGCTAGAATAACATCGATAAGGATATTATTTGCACTAGCTTCGATACATGACTTGCATGTTCATCAAATGGATGTCAAGACGGCATTCTTGAATGGGAATCTCGATGAGGAGGTTTATATGGAGCAACCTGAAGGTTTTGCTCTACCCGAAAATGAACATAAAGTGTGCAAGTTAGTAAAATCGTTATACGGTTTAAAACAGGCACCTAAAAAGTGGCATGAGAAATTTGACTTAGCTATAATTTCGTTTGGTTTTAAACATAATAGTGTAGATAAATGTTTATATTCAAAAGTATGTGATGACTATGTGATATTTATATACCTATATGTTGATGACATGTTGATTATGAGTAATCACATGGATGGAATAAAAGAAACAAAGAGGTTTCTATCTTCCATATTTAAGATGAAGGATCTTGGACAAGTGGATATCATTTTTGGTATCAAAGTCACAAAAACTAGTGGGGGTTATCACCTAAGTCAATCACATTATATTGAGAATGTGATAAATAAGTTCAACCATTTGAATATAAAGGAAGCAAGTACCCCAATTAATTCAAGTTCAAAACTTGTAAAGAATGATGGAAGAGCAATTGCTCAATTGGAATACGCAAGTGTTATTGGAAGTCTTATGTATGCAGTTCAATGCACAAGACCAGACGTAGCATTCGCAATTAGTAAACTAAGTAGGTTTACTAGTAATCCAGGCAATGACCATTGAAAGGCTATTGGAAGGGTTCTTGGGTATTTAAAGAAGACCAAGGGCTTAAGCCTACAATATACTAAATTCCCGGCTGTCTTGGAAGGATTTACCGATGCTAGTTGGATATCTAGCACGGGTGAGAAAAATCCACTTCCGGTTGGGTGTTCACTCTTGGAGGATGAGCTGTTTCTTGGAAATCAAAGAAACAGACAAGTATAACATACTCGACCATGAAATTCGAATTCGTAGCATTATCGGATACCAGGAAAGAAGTTGAATGGTTTAAGGATCTCCTTTATGAGATACCTTTGGGACCGAAGAATACATCTTCAATATCTATCATGTGTAATAGTCAAGCCACATTAGCAAAAGCATACAACGAGGTATACAACGGAAAGTCTAGACATATGAGTCTTAGACATGACTACATAAGGAAATTAATCAAAGATGGAATAATTTTCCTAAATTATGTTAAGTCTATCGAGAATCTAGCAGATCCTCTAACTAAACCTCTAAATCGAGATTTAGTAACATCTACATCGAGTAGGATGGGGTTGAAACTCTTAAAATAGAAAGATTCACCAATGATAGCAACCCTACCTATCATTACTCAAAAGGTAATCCACGGGTTCAAAGGGTAACAACAAGTCATTTGATATGTGGATAGTTTCAGCATTATTCAAATCCGCAATAACCCTATCCTAGTTAAATAATGCTGGTTGTTACTAAAGTGAGGGTTGAGCTTCAAGCTCTTAATGAAGTTCAGTGCTAAGAGCACAAGCATCTCTAAAAGTAACAAAGATGCTGGAAGAATTTCACCTAGGCAAACTTCGAGGTGGTGCCGCCTCAATAGAGAGCTAGAGTTACTTTCTTAAAAGTTTGTCGAAAAGGATGAGCGCAAGGCCATAAAAGCGCTAAGCGAGTTTTAAGGAACTTGAGAACACGTGGTACTTGTGTGTGTGTTCTTACCGGTTTTGTCACATGGAATAACTAGTTCAAAGCTTCACGCTACCTTTGATTTCGACTTTACCTTGTCAAAATTACACTATAGTTAGATTCAAATAGAAATATATCTAATCCTTAGGCATGAGTATCGTTTATGATTGAATGTGAAACTTGTTAATTTTGAACAAGTGGGGGATTGTTGAGAAATGGTTGTTGTTCAAAACCAACACATATAGGTCGGATTTGTTCTATGCGGCCACATAGAACAAATCCTATGCGGCCGCATAGAATGGACAGAAGCCTCCTTCTTTCCATCGAGTATAACTATGCGACCGCATGGTTTTGTAGTATGCGGTCGCATAGTACATTTTTAGGTTACCGTTGGAGACGGTTACCTACCGTTTGTAACTTGAATTTGGTGTCTTTTCAACACATTTTTGGCACCAATTCGTGTACAATAGTGAGGCCTATAAATAGAGGAGCCATGTTCTTAGTGAAAACAATTGAAAAAACATTGTTTTATACTTATACTCTCTACAATCAAATTCATATCCTTTTTTTCTACTCACATTCATATTTTCCTTTGTGTTCTTGAATTTTGGGTGAAAATACTTGTGCTTTAATATTTTCATAATAAGGCTTGATTAATCTTTCAAACCATTTGTCGGAAAACCTTTTAGCATCTCAATTTCAAGGAGAAGAGGCAAATATTGTTTGAGGACAACGATCACGTGTTTGGACCTTATTCGAAGTTTAATTTCTTATTTTGTTACTATTCCAAGATTGTTTTCTCTCCTCCTACGGTGAAGTTTTCCCAACAGTACGTTTTAAAATAGTTTTTTTATTTATCGAATTATCTTATTTAATTTATTTTTCTAGTAAACATGCCCACAAAATATAACTTTCATTAAGCTGCATTTTCTATACATTTCTAAGTAAACGAGCTATTCAACTCTTTTTTTTTGATAGAGAGCTATTCAACTCTTAATACCTTCATCAGCTAAGGATCATCTGTAGAGAGCCTCGTGGTGGTATGAGCTGAGCTCTGATAAGCCAGCCCGCCAAACAGATGGGCAGCTCGGGCCCATTTTTAACACCAACTCATTTGTCGTTTTTAAAGCTGATTCATTGGGCCGACAATTGGACCCGGTTCGGTTGCCTAATGGGGTTAAATTCGAGACTTTTATATGGTCGGAGAACAAGTGGAGGCCAGGAGGAGCCGAAAATTTGCCCCTATTGTCGAATTCCAGCTGAAAAACAACGATTTATTATCAACAAAATCCAATTTCAATTTCGTAACACAATCATTTTGTCAAATTGGATGGTGAGTTTTTGAAATTTTGTGATACTTAAGTCCAGCAACAGCATGTGCACGGGCTCAGTTTCGGGTTCGGACCCGGGTACAAACGGGTGGAGCAGGGCCCGGGGAGTGGTGCTGAAGACTCTGGTGCTAATTGGCGGCGCGTTGTGGCTGAAGCGAATGACTAAGTCCACCACGCGCTGGGACCACACGCGCATTGTCGCTGAGTCACTCGCCGGTGAAAAGGTTACTTACCTTTTGCAGTTTTATTATTATCTTTTGCAATTTTTTTATTGAATTTAAGGAGTAATTTTAGTTTTTGATCAGTGGAATTATTGAATCATTGTTAGTTTTCAAGGGAGCAAGCGTCGAGAGACCCGGATAATTTCTTCAATTTAAGGTAATTTCGTTTTCCAATCCTGAATTTTACTGTTAAATGGTTTCTGCTCTTCTATGTGTAAATGCATAATTCATTTAGTAGTAGCAATAATAATACTAGGTGCAACCACAACATCAGCAATTAACTAATTGATTGTTATGAAAAGAACTAATAATGAGCTGCATCTTACCTTTTTGATTGATTTGCCCAACAAAGGATGATGTTTATGGTTGTTTATTTTCCTTCTGATATTGAGAAATTTATATTTAAGTCAATTTTTTGAAGCTCCATGGTTTAAAATTTATTAATTCAATATATGGCAGCATCAAGTTGGCACTAATAATTTCCTGTTACAATTATGTAGTAGCTTCAATTCTGTACCACTAAGTGCAGCATGACTTCTTTTGAAATGTTTGTCTAATAGACTAATACTTTGTGAATGTGAACTAAATGCATTAAGGAATCCCATGTTATCCTTAGTCTTTTTGGTTCAGGACTTGTGGAATTTATGTTCTTATTTGATCTTTTTCTCTAGATGGCTTTCATGCCCAGCAGCGGAGATGGTAGATGGTTCCAAGGTTTTGTATTTTGAACAGGTCAGATTTTGGGTAACTATCTGAAATAAGTTTTCTTTTTCAATCAATTTACTTTGCACTGGCAAAAGATTGAGCTTTTTATGGACTTCTCACGTGGGCAGGCATTCTGGAGAACTCCTCTTAAGCCATTTCGGCAGGTACATTCAAATTCGATCATTTGCCCTGCCTAATGCAATAGCTGTAACTTATAACTTATTAACATCAACTTGTAATATTCTGTTTGGATTTTGATTTTAGTGAGTTCTCTTTCATTCTTGGTTTTCTTGGTCTGGAAATGGAAAGGCAGATTCCCACTTTCTCAATTGTTTTTCTCTTCTTCAGTCTTCTATTTCTATGTTTCATACTAAAATGACAAAATTTTGTATTGTTCACATTGATTATTATTTGTCTTGTATTTGTCAGCTATTCTTCAACTTATTTAAAATTCTAACAGCTATCTGGCTGCAGAGATTTTTCATGGTAAAGCCTTGTCCAAAGGAGATGAAGTGTGATGTTGAGGTTTGTTTTATGCTTATTTTCAAAATTGCTACTTTTACATCAACCATCCTCAATACCTCTATCCCTGACCCATGTTACTTGTATACCTGGTATTGCATTGTATTGTGATGCATGCATGCAAAAATTTATAGCAGGTTCCAATTGGAAGATATATGACTTACAAATAAGCTGGAAAATAAGTTTTTATTTGATTTTTTTTCATGGCTATATGTCAGTGGTGTTAAAGATTTTGGTTGTGTGCAGTGGTTTATTCTTTTAACTGATGGCATTACATCAAATGGAAGTTAATTAGGAATTAGACTTTTAGTTGGTTGTATTTATTTAGGCCCCGTTTGACCCACATTTTCATTTTCATTCTCATTCTTCTACTCATTTTCAACCACACATTCTTCAATAAAATAATATTTTCCATCACATCAAAAACTTTTCCTTCTTTTTCAACCACACATTTCCCATCATATCACTATTTCAAAATTCATTTTTCCCAAATAATCTCTATCAAACACACTCTTAGCCTTTTTTTGAGATTTCATTTTTTCTTGCTTAAATGTTACTTTTCAAGAAATTAATGGTGAAACTCGTGGGTTCTATGAAATGTGTAGTTAAACTAATATTTGACTTTTGAAAAGTAACTTTTTAGTAAAAGAAAATGTAACCCACACAAATGCTTATTTGTATGGTTGCCTTATTGGTATTTACCTGAGTGGGGAGGGTATGTTCTTGTTGGAAAATCAGAGAGAAAATAAAGGTGATGCTAGTACATCATGATTATGAGGATCATTCATGACCCTCGTAAAAGGGTACAGCAGTGGGACTTCTGTGTTGGCATAGCAACTGCTATTACCTTTTCCTCAAAATTTCTACTAGCTATTTACGTTATACCTTTTTTTTTTGCCCCCATCATCCACCTATTGTAACACTTCCATTCAAATTATGCATATACGGTATCAAGAGCATGTTAAGAAGCTTAAAAAAATGTAAAAGTTACTTTTAAGTAAAATTCTGCTGGAAAACATGTTTGATATGTTACTATTTTCTTAATTTTATAGAAAACGTTACTTTATTTTGGAAGTAACTCTGAGCTTATTATTAAATAAGTAACTGATTTTCAACTTTATTCTATACCGAGATATCCAAGAGGCTTCCGGAAGCTTGAAGCAAGAATAATGAAGTCCATCAGAAACACATATACATATATATATATATATATATATAATTTTATGAACTTATGTACTTACGAATAAAATTTTTAAGCTTAGCCAAACTTGCTCCTAGTTATGGTGGTGCCTAGCCGAATCTCTGAACCTAATATGTTTTGAAGATTATGATGGATTTTGCTTGTCTCCCTAAAGCCTAATACAAGATTTTAACAATTTAACTCCTGCTTGGTGGCAGTTTAGTACATATGCAATCAGGGATGTAGAGGAATACAAGAACTTTTGTGATCGTCCCAAGGACCAGCGGCCACGGCCTGAAGAAGTTATTGGTGTAAGCCTTCAGTTTCAGTGATAATATAAATGCATTTAGTCAAATGTTTATTTTCACTGGAGGGTCATTCCAAGATCGATGCTATTTTGGCTGTCCCTTTTTAATTTGAATTTGAAGATATCATCTTTGACAACTTGTTTGACATTACAATTGGATATGACCATTGTTCACCTCATCATGCTGTTTGATTCCAGTTCTGTTAATACAAAAATCAAATGCTAAGAATTTTTTTCCCTTTCTGCATTTCTGTTTATTTTGGAAGGAAGATAGGGGAGGTGTTGAATTGAGTATTTCTTTGATCTGAATCGTTAGTTCGTTAAGCATTGATAGCAAGGAAACATATAGAGAGAAAGACAAATCCAGTTCTTAAAATGCATAACGTATAAATTCATTTAATCAAATTTGGCTTGTATCTCTTTTCAATGTTTTCATTGTTCCATGTTAATCCTAACAAATTCTTAAGCTGATAAACCATTTTACTTTATGCTGTATGTTACTGAAAAAATAGAAGAATGATATTTCCTCATGATCTATATGATATTTAAGTTCCAAAAATCAGACCTGTGTTTCAGAAATTGGAAATGTGATTGCATAATTGTACATAGAGTACAGGCCACGTAAAGATGACACAGTTGTATCATTAGAGTCTTTTCTATAGATAATAACAGCTATGGATTATGGAATAATAAATTTTATGAATTTCTACTTTAATTACAGCAATTATATAAAGTCTTTTATCTGAGGCAACATAGGTTTAAAATTTAAATGTGTGGCCACCCCCAAAGATCTGTTACTGTGTTTACTGAATTGGAATATTGGGCAGAAATTTTTATTCTATTCTCATTGTTCCTTGTTCCATTATTTATTTATTTATTTATTTTCATTTTTTTTAAATGGATGGCTTGCTTGTTCCTTTTTCTGTTTTCATTTATTTTATTTTGACTTTGTTCTGTTGGGGTAAAGTGGTAGTTTGGTATGAGAAGGTAAGGAGATCTGGTAATGGTCCAGGTACGTGATGTTTCTTTCCCAGCTTGGTGAAATTTTATTGTCTGAGTCACAAGTGACAGATTTATTTCATCTGCTAGTACTTTCAGTTGTGTTTCATGGGCAGCATTGGAATATAACTGCAAAAACTGTTGGCCAAGGCCATATACTATATTTCTGTTGATTATGCTTGGTACCTCAGACAAGACATTGTTCAAGCGTTAATTTCAGCAACTTTCATATGCAGGACATTTCTGAGCATTTGACCACCATTTATATGAAACGCTGTGAAAGAGGGAAGCGCTGTTTATACGAAGGTTCAACTCCACCAGATGGATTTCCTAATACATGGGTATGCCTCTCGATCCAGTTGCTGCTCTCTTGTCAATATTTCCTCCAATATCTATCTTGTTAAACATAGCCATAACTTTAGCGTTGGTGTTTTTCTTTATGATACCACATAAAATGGTGTATTATTTTATTGTCTACTGAAGATTCATGTTTTGCGTATTGCAGAATGGTGCCTCACACTGTACCTCAGAACTTGCTGTCTTGAAAAACAATGAGATACATACATGGGATAGATGCTATGATGACGATGGAAATCAAGTTAGTGCTGACTTCTTATTTTATCTGTTTTCTTTTTCAATATGAAACATTACATTATATAGTGTATTTTGAACAATTGCAGATTTTCTTGAGAATATTTACAATCCTTATGTAACAGTAAACTTCTTCTTCCCACTTTTCCTCTTATTACAGGTTTGGGGTGGAAAGGGAGGTCCATATGAGTTCAAACCTGCTCCTGCCTCTAGTTTTTATGATATATTATCTCCTTTAAAAACTTCTCTCAGTGCATAGAGAAAAGAATAGAGGGTTCGTTATTGCTTCTCAGATGTTCACTATATATAAATCTAGCATCGTCTTTATATACCTTAGATATCCACTTTGTCCATACTCCTATCTATACTTGCTGCAATATTTGTACAGGAATTGTGTTTTTTGATGACATCTTAAACTAGAATAGTACGAGGTTTGTTAGAATCAAGTTATTCTAGCACTGTGGTTAGTATATATGAAATAAGTTGCATTTGACCGAAGAAATGACTGACCGTTCAGGCGACTTGTTGATCCTTCCTATTTTGAAAATGAAAATTTGATCAGAAGAATGAGTAGAGAAATTAAACCTTGTTATCACAAAATTTGAAGTTGGTATAATGGCTGCATTATGTTCATACAATAATTATCCAGTAATAGTTGATGCTGTTATGGATTTAGAAACAAGTTGAACCACCTGTATGATTAGTCATTGCAATGAATGTGAGAAAATTGTGCATTTTAGATTTTGATGAAAAGTTTGCTAGTGTTGTACATTATGTTTGAAGGCTTGAAAATGGCTTTAACCAATGGCTTCGTCTCTCTTCAGCTCTGCTTTCCTGGCTTTGCGACCATCTGCGTTGAATAAGTTATCTGAACTTGTCGTGTATGCATATTTGTGTGCTGTATTATCCAATTTAAATTGGTGTCGAATGACATGCACGAAGCTGGTAGTTTCTTAGTCTTGGAGTAGGGCGATTCTCGTTATGTCAATGATATGCTGAATCAAGCATAGAAGAAAGCTTCTATCCGTTTAATTTAGTAATATTGAAATATTGTATGATACAGATAACGATCGATACACTCGCAATCCATCCCTATAGGCTGGCTTGGCAGCAACACGCATAGAGAATCTTGGTGCAGTAGTAGCGTGAAATTTATATTACAAAGAGCTAGATTATATAGAATGTTGAAAAGTATAGCATGTATTGAAAATAAAAACTTAGCCTGTAATAGTTGATCAAACTCTTAAGTTGATATGATGTGTCAAGGCATTGTTTGATGACCATTATTTGAGAATAACAATGTTTTAAATAATGATTTTTAGGATAACGTGTGGTTAAAAAATAAAGAAAAATCTTATAGAATATTTTATTGTGTGATTGTGTGATCGAAAATGACTTTTAGATAAAATAAAATAATTGGAGAATGATAGACAAATATGGGCTTAATTTGTTGCAGCGGTTCAATCTCTTATTCTTAGTCATTTACGTTGAGCGATAAAAAACTATTACTTTAGAATTAATTTAATTTTATTCCATTGACTTTACTCCTTTAAAATAATAGACGAGTTAATATTATCATTTTAACTATAGGTGTAAAGAAAGTCGACTCCTACAAAAAAATGCGAGGGCAAACAAAAGCTTGCAATCGCGGACAATGTCGTGCTACTAGGCACAAGCCAGAAAATTAGCAGTGACAATGAGTCGAATCGAGTCGATTCGGCCCACGAGCTCGTGGGTCGGGGACGAGTGCGAGCTCGTCCTTTTTTTAAAAAAAAAAAAACTAAACCTAAAAAATATATATTAATATATATACATTTGTTTAATTTTTTTTTTTGTGAGCCACGAGTGATGCAGTCTCGCCAACCTCGTGGCTCACATTTTCGACGAGCCCACGAGCATCCAAATGACGAGGCTCGGCTTGTCTAGTGAACGGATCTGCTCGGCTCGTGCTCAAGCTCGTCTTTTTTACGAGCCCGAGTCGCTCGTGGCTCTTTTTTTGAGAGCCGAGCGGCTGAGCCACCGCTACAGAAAATAAAGGAAACCAAACCACATGACCAAGAAAGAAATAAACAACACTAATGGCAAAATAGCATGATGAGTTGAACACTCTCAACAGTAAACAAATAAATGAAGATCATTTTCTTCACTAAAAGGATAGAAATATGCAAGTCAAAATCACACTTTCAGATGTCGATCAGGTTTCAAATCACCTGTCCCCTCGAACTATATACATGAACTAATTCTTCTCGATCAACACTTCCAATTCAAACATCTCGAAAATCATCCCCCTACCAAGGTTTGAGGTCACCAACTGGACCGGCTGTCCAGTTAAGGATCTTCTCACCCGGTTTCAGATATACACTCTTATCATGGGGCAACTTACGAGCAAGTCCGTTCAGAATCTGATGAAAAGCGTCCCTCGGCTGCGCAGGTTGCGGGAATAACATCGCCTGCTTCATCGAAGGGTTGCCAAGTAATCTCTGCTTCCGCAATATTTCGTCAATCGGAATTGAAGTGAGAATCGTATCCAACTTAGGAACATCCTTCTCAGCTACAAACACCCCTATATCTTCCCATGGAATTGCATCAGCAAATGGCAAGACAATATCGTCTGCTATGATAACCGGAATGCAACCAAAAATGACAGCTTCTACCAATCTTGGACTCCATGGAGCCCATCCAAGTGGACACAAACAAAAAACAGCTCTTTGCATGTCTTCATAGTAGGTACTTGGGTGCTCTGTTGAGATGTCAAATAGAGGATTGTTCTTAAAGTTCTCCCATACCGATGCTCGTGCACCCCTTTAAAATTTGAAGAAGTGAATTTTAGACTTCAGATTTTTCCAATATGTAAGGTCAAAATGTTTTAGATTATAACTCTATTCGACTTAGTTTGCAACGTCATTTAAACATCTGTAGGTGTAGGTCTAATTATACCTTGCGTAATAGCCACCTTCAGGGTCGTTTCCCACATCATAAAACAAACCACGGAAGTAAACAAAGATGGACCGAGGAGTGCTCAGCAGGATTAAATGAGTTTGCATTTTCTGCGGAGGAGCATATGGAGGAATTATAATGGAGCCATCCTTTAAGCAAACATGGTTACGTTGTCCAAAAGTTTGAACCAAGGTAGCACGCTGGAGCAAGGTAAGAATACCTCTTTCAATAGCTTTTTCTTCCTGCAATGAGAATAGTAAAATATATAAAAGATTACAATTTACTCTTACACACTATTGTTTCTACCACCTGCAGTATTGAGTAAATTATATGACTTCATAAGTGCATTTGAAGATTTTGTATTACGGGTGATAAAGACAGTCAAACTTCTTACTTGATAGTGAAAGCATGCACCAAAATCGTGAGGCACAATGAAGAAGTGATCAGCCCCTTCAGTTCTATTCCAGTAAGGCCAGTTGGAAGAAATAAGCTGTATAGCACTCCTCATCATACGAGGTGATTTGAATGGTAGAGGGAGACCATTTGGTGTCAGGTCACAAGTCGTATACACAGGTGTATAGAACCAATCTGCTTCCTCGGGATTAAGGGTTCGGACGGGGCTCAATAAAAGGAAGCGATGCATGTAAATCTCAGCAGCAAACATATGAGTGAGGCATCGTGGGTCCTTCTGCAGAATTTTTTTGTTGTATTTGCTGGGAAGCTCATATACGAAAACTTTTAACCTTCCGACTGGATCATCTTCCAAGACATCGCCAGCACTACCTAAAATTTCAAAGTACAGGCATATTGAATGACCTCATAGTTTGAAAATCCGAAAGCAAAGTTTATCAATTGACACGGTGTAAATCTCAAATAAGACAGCTTAACATGAATAAAATTATTTAAACATCACTATTGCCTCAAATTGTCCAAATATAACTCATACTATACATTAGCAAAGGTATCAAACAAAAGTATAAACTTAATGAATTGACATAACTATAAGTACCTGGATAAAACAAAATCCGTTTTGCATCATATCTAAGGGATACCCCCTATCATTGGAAGATTACGTGTCAAAGTGAAACCATTTGATATACTAGGAAAACTATAAAATTTAGCACGTTCCAATGTAGGTATGAATATTAGTACTACTTATGGAAGTTAAACATTATATTAGCAAAACAGACCTAATTACCAATCATATCCAACTTAGCGAGCAAGATAAAACTATTTCCAAGAGGACTAAACAGAATGAATGAAGTCAAGATAAAGAAGAGACTCAATTATGTCGAGCAGTCATCCAAACATGTCATGAGATGCTATAGTTTAAGACCAAAAATAGCCAGTTTATTAACTCTTCTAAAAAATAAATTACATGTATAACAACAAAAATATTAGAATAGTCCTACAGAAGCATGTCCGTGTGCCCCGAAGGCATGTTTCGATCATAATCTCTCACAACCCAGCTTCAGCAAAAATGGTGTTTTTTCATTCAGCGACTTATTTATTGTTTATTGGTTTCAGTTCATATGAAGGAGCAGTACACCAAGAGCATGCCTGATATACAGTACTGGATAGAAATTGACATTATAATGAACTAATTGTAGCTTCATTTTCTTCCTTAATATTGTTTATTAATTATTACTATTCCCAACTAAATGTGCTTTAAATTCATGGCCCAGATAAGAAGGCTCTGCACTGTTTTTGCTGCAATGGCTGTTTGGGTAAAGTAACGCATAATTTTTAATTTTTAAACAGAGAGATTCACCAGAGTGGAGTTCTAATAACAATGAAGGCAGAAACGAGACATAAAATCAAACTTCCCTAACTAAACCTGAGAACATATCAGCTTTACGTGCTTTCATTTAACAACTATACTATTACACCATTTAAATACCCAATATTGATCTAGAAACCTTGCACCTCTGTAGCTCCATCAGTGACACCAATATATGTTGAGAAAAAAGAAGTTTGTGTTTGATGCTGCTTGAAGCCTCAAAAGCTTATCTTGATTCAAGATAGTTGGAGTAACATGGCGTTAATTTATCTTAACCTTCTTCTCAACGTCTATTCAAGGTTAGGTTCAACCCAAAAATGGCTTGCCTGGTGGCGGGAGTAACCACAAGGTTAACAGCCAACATGTCCGTTCAACAACTTCAAAATGGCAGGCAAGAAGTTTTTTCACTCTTAACTTTACTAAGCATCATATGATACACAATCAACTTTATGATCAAAATAGTTCACCTAACTACCTAAAACCAAACTTTCACTACAATAATTGTCCTTCCTGGGAACCCAAATACAACTCGCAGCCAAAAGCTTCCAGGATTGCCAAACTATTGGCTCCAGGCACATGAAACACCATTTTCAAACGTAAGTCTACAATTTCTCAGCTGAAGACCTCTAGACTGAAAATTAAACGTACGCTGCCAGTTGTCAAAAATAGCTAGTATATTCTCTTCTTAGACAAATTCCCCCTCGTTATGATACAACAGTATAAAATATTTCATTTCTTTCAAATGAATGCCTATTCTTTAGATTCCAGACAATAGAAGATAAATCTCAAATTTTCCTACTTTCTGTCTTTCATTAAAAAATTATCATGCCTAGATTTGGAACACAAATACCAATTTCATATGCATTTACACACTAAAATATAAAAGTAACTTTGACGCTACTCCAGACCTTGTCCTAAAATATCTCAAACCAAAGTTCAGGTTAAAGAGAAGCCGGAATTATCAGCAGCAGGCAGTGGTCTATTCAGAATCCTATTCAGGTGCGTAGATGTTAACACTTCCAACTAATGATGTACTGCATTTACCTAAACTGCAAATTCAATCCCTTCAAGAAAACGTGGTTAAGCCCATAGAAGACTCTTATTTCCACAGGTATCATAAATCACCTTATCTTGCTAGAGTTTTGCAACTGGAGTTGAAATGTCAAAATTCTGTGGTTTGTTGTGGTCAGCTTAAAAATTCCATTTATTACTTAATAAAGGAATCGTTTCTCTTTATAAGTCGTAGATATTGTACCGGAAACTATATCACATTTAAGACAGTGTACCTGAATGGCACTATCAAGGAAAATAATCATCGAGTAATATACTATGGTACCTCTAACAGAGGAACATGGATAGGGAGTTTGCGGTATTTCATTCTAATGGAATGGATTAATGATGATTGATCTTGGCAAAAGTCTGTCCAAGTTGAAAGAACACTAACAATCAATCCAAGCAAAGCAAACCATCATTATTGAATCTAGTTAACATATGAATACTAGTCTCTAAACTTCAATACAGAGAAATACCACATCCAGTTATCACAATTCATCTACCGGACCAGTGGAATTTTAACAATATACAGGCAATCCTTGCAATTTCCCACCACATAACCAAACCCTAACTTGCAATCCCGTCTCAAACCTTTCCGAAATCACAAATACCAAAATTCTTATTTTTCCAAATCAACATACTCAATAAAACTCTTCTTACCTGAGATTCTCTCCGTTTGTTGAGTTCTCTGAAACTTGAATGCTTCAATACTCAAACAAAATGCGAAATAAACAACCACAGAAAACACGCATCTCCAATTCCTCATTTTGCAGTTTCCCCACGAATCCAAGATCAAGAACTTTATTATAAATCTCAACCACCAAGAAATGAATATGAAACTCACTTACACTTAATAGAAAATTGGGTAGAAAATAGAGATTTATAGTTGAAATGTCACTACACAGAGTGGTTACAAGCAATACATTTCTTGCAAACCGGAAGTTTGTAACACATCACAACGAAAACGAAATTCGGAGGCTTCTTTAAACACACAGAAATAAAAAATTCAAAAATATGGGCAGATAAAGAAATTAATTGCTTGAAGAGAGAGGGAAAGCTCCAGGAGGGAGATGGGTACAGTTTGGTCTGGGTTGGCTGTCAAGTAGCTGCAAGAAACAATTTTTTTTGTTTATTTTTCTGGAAATTTGGTGACAGTATCATAAACTACTAATTTTGAATAGAGATATTTTTACATGTTAAATGCAAATTGGGAATCTTGTCAGATTATGTTAGGCTTAATTTCACAAATGGTCACTGAAATTACGTTAAAAATACAAAGTAGTCATTGAAGTTCAAAACTTGTAAAAACAGTCACTAAAGTTTCATGCGTTTTCACAAATGGTCACTAAAGGGTCTTTATGATTTAAATTCAAACTTAAAGGACCAAAACACGTGAACATAAAATCGTGAGGACCTCAGGTGCAAATTTCATATAAAACTCAAAACCATTCTCTTATTGATCCGCCATCTTTGGATCACCATAATTCCAACCTCCGGCCATCAAAACCACCAGACCAATACACAAACTTGAAGCCCTCGCTTCCCTCTACGCAACCCACCCAAGAATCGCCCCTAAAGTGGTCGAAAAGTGGCTGGAATTTCGTTCCAAAGTTGGCCTCTCGCACAGGACAGCACTGTCAGCCGCCAATTTAGAATGAAATTTCACCACCTTTTGGCCACCAAAACCACCGGACCAACACACCACCTTGAAGTCCTCGCTGCCCTCTACGTAACCCACCCAAGAATGACCCCTAACACAGCCGAAAAGTGGCCGAAATTTCGTCCAAAAGTGGGCGGCTCGCACGACACAAAACTGCCAGCCGCCACTTTGGAACGAAATTTTGGAACTTTCCGGCCTCCAAAACTACCGGACCAACACACCAAATTGAAGCACTCGCTTCCCTCTACGTAATCAAACCAAGAATCACTCTTAAAGTGGTCGGAAAGTAGCCGAAATTTCGTCCCAAAGTGGGCTGCTTGCACAGCACAAAACTATCAGCGGCCACTTTGGGACACAATTCTGGCCACTTTAGGGGTGATTCTTGGTTGGATTGTGTAGAGGGCAGCGAGGGTTTCAATGTAGTGTGTTGGTCCGGTGGTTTTGGTGGCCGAAAAGTGGTAAAAGTTCGTCCCAAAGTGGCGGCTGGCAGTGCTATCCTGTGCGAGAGGCCAACTTTGGGACAAAATTTCGACCACTTTCTAGCTACTTTAGGGGCGATTCTTGGGTGGGTTGCGTAGAGGGCAGCGAGGGCTTCAAGTTTGTGTATTGGTCTGGTGGTTTTGGTGGCCGGAGTTTGGAGTTATGGTGGTCCAAAGATGGCGGGTTGACAAGAGAATGGTTTTGGGTTTTATATAAAATTTGTACCTGAGGTCCTCACGGTTCTATGTTCATGTGTTTTGGTCTTTTAAGTTTTAATTTATTAAATCATAAAAGACCTTTAGTGACCATTTGTGAAAGCGCATGAAACTTCAGTGATTGTTTCTGCAAATTTTGAACTTCAGTTATCATTTTTTGTTTTTGACGTAACTTCAGTGACCGTTTGTGAAATTAACCCGATTATGATATGCATATTTGAAGGGAGGATCTTTTCACGTTCAATTGTTCGATGATAGGTCGATCTCGAAGAATGGTACATGTTTGGTTTAACTTAAAAATAAGTAAACATTGTTTTTAAGTGATATGTTACTTTTGAGAAAAAGTCATTTATATTATAAATGGTGTGATTATGAGCACTAATCTTCAAAAGTAAGTTTATGAGTCTTCAAACTATTCAAATATGTAAATATAGGTCCCACTTGATACTCAACGTGGATGTTAAAATACGGAAAATTAGTGTTGGATCCTCAACTTTTCTCATAGTGTAGTCTTGGGTCTTCAATCTTCAAAAACGAAGTTGGTTCTCAACCAATCTAAATTTGTGAATAGGATCTTCATGTTGCAAATATCTTTAATGTGGATAGTAAAATTGCAAGAACTTTCAATCAAATGAAAGGAAAATGTTAAGTAATTTGATATTTTACCATCTATTTTTAGTCACGTGCAATTTTGACATACAAAATAGTTATTTCGGTCACATGGCCAATCCAAATTTACAATTTAGATTGAGGACCGAAGACCTCATTTTTTAAAGTTGATAAATCAAAATTACATCATATGCAAGGTTGGAGAGTCAACCCTAATTTCTTTTGCATTGAAATAACACTCAACTTTTACATGACACAAAACTGGATGGCAAAATTGTCAAACACTAATTTCACTTGAGATTTTAACGTCCATGTGAGTGATTTCAAGTCACATGGCTTCCAGATTTAGAGGTTCGTATAGGTCAAGGACATAAAACTTTCTGTTTAAAGATTTGATACTCATAATCATAATATTACATGAAAGGTTAGAAAATCCAAGCCTGATTTTCCTTATTGTAAACAACTATTTTAAAATATACAATTTACTTATTTTAACATTGAAATTAAACAATTTTTTTAAAACTTATTTATTTACGACTATATATTTTATACTTAGCCGGGCTTGCTCCTAGTCTAATGGCAAATTTAGGCAAAAGAATTAGGGAACACCACACGAACCCTGCATTTAAAAATTACTTTTCAAAACTAACAAACTTGTTAAATTATTTCAAAAATCAGGTGCTAAATAAATTTATTAAATATTAAATTATAATATAATATATATTAATTATTTCCATCCCATACCACCTCACCCACCCCATTCTATTACCCAACTACACCATCTTCCCTCCACCTCTCCATTGACTCCGGCGATTGCTCCGGTGACCGCTCCGGCGGCTACTCCGGCGACTGCTCCGATCCGGCGACCTTTTTTTTTTTTTTTACCCGTGATTAGTTTTATTGGATTTGTAACTTGTGCACATTGTGACATTATTTTTTACCAGTGATCGTGATCTATTAATTGATTTGCGCCAAGGAAAATTAATGATATGAGACAACTTATTAAATTAACTGATTACAAGTCATTGTGTGGTAATAAATCATCAAGTTAATTTATCACAACTTATTTATTAGCCACGAGACACAAATTGTATGTCACAATTACAATTTATAATCACATATTTGTATTCAGTGACTGACTGTGACCAAATTTGCGTTTAGTGTGACTCTCTGTGACCAATTCAATTTTAACTGTGACCGTATGTGATCAAGTCACAATTAGCCCAAAAATTGTCACAACCAGTCACAACTAACACAATTTTGATTACATAAGGTTATCATAAACAAATATGTACACACTAGAGACCAGCACCACAATTCACCATAATAACCTCCAATGCACCACCACTACCACCTTCAACTCAAATTCACGACCATAAATACAACATTTACTGACTTATGGTATTTATGACTAATTGTGACCAAATTTGTGTTTAGTGTGACCGTTTGTGACCAATTCAATCTTAACTGTGACCGTATGTGATCAAGTCACAATCGGTCACAATTAGCACAGAATTGGTCACAACCAGTCACAACTAAGACACACTTGATCGCATAGGGTCACCACCATAACACCCGTACCACTTTACAGCACCCACTACACACCGCGCACACCACTGTGGCCACCACACCACACAAAGCACCCACTGTACACCATCGCACCCAACCACCGGACATTGCACCGCACACCACCACGCCTAACCTCAACCGAACCCAACCACCACTAAGCAACACAAATCACCCCGCGACAATATCCACCACCACCGACCACTGCACCCACACCACTTTACAGCACTCACTACACACCACGCACACCACTGTGGCCACCACACCACACACAATACCCACTATACACCATCGCACCCAACCATCGGACATAGCACCGCACACCACCACGCCTAACCTCAACCGAACCCAACCACCACTAAGTAACACAAATCACCCCACGGCAATATCCACCACCACCGACCACTGCACAGTAGAACGAAAAAAATAATTTGCAGACTCGGGCAGATCGGCGTTGAAGATTTGGGCACGCGAATACACGCTCAGGGAAAAGCATGATTTTCACCGGATTAGCTGCGATACACGCAGAAGTAAATCATGTCGACATCATCTCAGAATTTTCATTGCAGCAGCGATCAGTGGCGCTCACAACCAGCAACGTTACTGCAGCGACTCCGGGCGGCGGCGATGTGCAGCTCCAGTGAGATGGTCAGCGGCGATGTGTTCCAGTGAGGTGGTCGACGGCGATTTCTTTGGTAGCGGGTTGTAGAGAGAGACGCTCACAACCGCGACTTTGCTGTAGCGACTCCGGGCGTCGGCGACGATGTGCTCCAGTGAGATGGTCGACGATGGCTCCCTTGGCAGCGGGTTGTAGAGAGAGAAAGGGGGTGAGGAATTGTGAATGGCAAGATTTCTTAATGAATTAGGGTTTAATACACTTAATTTAATTCGTTTTAATTAATTTAAAAATTAGTATTTATCACCTGATTATTGAAATGTAATCTTTCACAAACTTGTTTTTGAAATGTAATTTTGAAAAGAAGGTTCCAGGTAAATTTTCCAAAGAATTAATTGACCAAAAGTACAAAAGAAATATGTAGTAAGAAGAAAGAAATAACTTATTATTTTGATTTTATTAATAAATTTATATGACACGTCATTTGTACTTAGTATAAGATGAATATTAGGTGCACAGTTGATCATTCTTTATATATGATATCTTTACTTTCATTTTTGTATAACTTTGTTTACTCCTGGATATTAATTAGGAATGTCAATAGGACGGATTCAGGGTGGGGACGGGGCAAGAATTTGCCCCGTTTAATTTTTTTTTTTCATTTTCAAAAATTCAAGTTATGTTATTATTTAAATTTTAAAGTTCAACCATTAGCCCAAAATCTAAAGATCATTCTATATATTTTAATTTTTTCGATCAAGATATTAACATACTTTGATTAATTGGTATAAATCTTTGATAAGCAAAAAATATTTATTTAACTATCGTTATTCGTAACTTCATATTATATAATTTAATTATAATGAAAAGATTGAATGATCGAATTTATAAATAATATAAATAATTGTTAGTTATGTAAAATTTTAAATTGACAATTGTGTAATATAATTTTTGGATTAGAAACATGTTATAAAATTGTAAATACATTCAACAATATTTTAAAACTAACCATTTATTAAAATTTTATTTTTAATTATTTTTTTCACGGGACGGGGCATCCTCGCCTCGCCCCGCCCCGCGACCCGCTACATGGCGACCCTTTACATCCCGTCCCACCCCGCCAACCCGTCGAGGCAGAGTTTTTAGGTCCCATTAGGGGTCGGGTCGGGTCGGGTCGGGGTCGGTTAAATTGTCATCTCTAATATTAAGTCCTCGTTTGGTCCCCTTTTTTAGAAATGAAAATGGGTGGAATAATATTTTTTTTTAAAAAAATGAGTGGTTGAAAAAGAAGGAAAAATTTTCAATTTACGTGTAATATTATTTTATGGATGATTGTGTGGTTAAAATTGGAGAGAAAAAAAATAGAATGTAATGTAATTTAATTTAATGAGAATCAAACGAATGCTAAATGTTGGATAATTTTGTGTATATTGACGCCAAAAGACTAGAATATATTTGTATGAATCCTTGTCGATAATTGGCAGAGTAACGACAAGGAAAACAAGATAAGAAAATGAGATGAAAATTATCAATATGCAAGAAAATGCTTGAAAGGCAAAGTCGAGGCAAGTGTTGAACACTTTGTCTTTAAGTCGAATTTGTCTTGCAACGGTACCTACGATTTATGACAATCAACTCCCAAAATATAACGATTACCACTTGTGTTTGTAGCACTTCAAACACAAGCACAACGAATCAAAATAACGACTTTTGTAATCTAAAATGAAATGAATATAAAAATCAGAATTTATGCAATAGAATGTAAAAAATTAGTTCAAGAGAAAAATAGAGAATGATATTTATGTTTGCTTATCATTGGTGTAAAGAATAGGATGTCCCTAAAAGGATGAAGAGTTGGGAACGAAGTAGTGTGGATCCAAATCGTGCAACACTTCAAAACGATGTGACATTATTCTGTAACTTGCTTTCCACCAACCTCTCGCTCGAGCAAGAGTTGCAGAGACTTTGTCGCTCGAGCGACAGTGTTATCTAGCTTCCTCTAAATTTCTTTCAAAACTTGGACCGCAATTTCTCATTTACCTGAAATTGGTTTCGACATGCTAAATATACACAAAAATCAAAATTGGTTTTGAACCCCGTGACTTGAACGGGCAGGTCGATCCCAGTTTCGGAGCGGCGAAGCTACAAATCATTTGCATAAACAAATCAGGTCTGAATATTTGGCCGAAATTGACATTAAGTCACACTTTCCAAAGTTTAATTTTTAACACTTAACCAATGTTTTCGAATTTTTAAATCAATTTCCAACAATATTTTTGCTGATTGTTGCATGTCCATTTTTTTATTTCCCTATTTTTCTAGATGATATTTTTATTGCTTGTTCAATTTTTTTTTAATTTTTGGCAAAATAAAACATTATATTTCATTGAATCACTAAATCAGTGAGTGCATTCATAATCATAAAGTTTGGGAAGCCGCTAAAAAAAAAAGAGGCTTCATCTCCAAGACTAGGACATGCTTGTCATGTTAGCACATGAACTACCATATTGATATTTTGTTGAAACAAAATTATGTAGTAATAAAAGAAAAGGAAAGAAAAGATAACATAAATATAAAAATACTATAATAAAGAAATGGACAATCCTTGTGTTTTGGCAAAGTTGTCCCTCTATGTACCAAAATGTTAGCGCATGTTGGGAAGGTGTTTGTAAACAGAGTTCAAATCTACAGTCTCCATCTCCCTGTCTTGTTGTCTCTCCAATCAAATCTTCAAAAACGATTTCAATTTTTAAATTAATAATCAATTATGCTCTAATAGACACCGTTAACTGGAGGGAAAATGATAAGCTAGAGATTTCTTGCTCAATGATTCCATTCAATCTCCTTGGATTCACAAAAAATAATGGACTCTTCTGAACAATCCCAAAATTCAATCAGAGTCCCTACGAATTTTGATCGACTTCAAGAATTTTATGTGGGTCTATTCATCTCCCCCCTTCTCATTTGAAAGGAAGATATTGGATTGTTGGCTTCAAAGGGATCGAATACATTCTCAAGATTGGAAGATTGCCGTTTGATTTTTATAGATTTTGGTGGCATATTGCGTTTGTATTTTTCAGAATGGGATGGGACTAACATTCTTCGCCTGTATGAATCTAAAGACTAAACATATTTCTTAAAGGACAAATATCATATTGATAATATTAACCACTGCTTCAAAACTGAATCATGAATCAATCTAAATTAATTTTATTTAAACTGCTCATACATCATTCTTAACAACACCAAAACTAAACAGCCCATGCCTGACTCGAATGAGAAGGGGAGAGACGAATCGTGAAAGCAAAGGAGAAATTCTTTGTTTCTTGAAGGTTTTCTGACAGAAAACTTCTTGTTTACCATTTATGAGCACGAGTAGGTGGCATGTGAGTTTATCAATGATCTAGTGATATCAGCATTATTATGGAACTGAAACGGTGCCAAAAGTAAGCTGATTTCTCCTGTGGAATACAAATCAATGCAAATGCGAAACAAATACCATTTTTCATAAGATACAAAAAATGCAGAACTTCTTATGTGAAAGATCAATGGAATAGATGACTTGTCACTTCCAAGTTTCAACAAAGATCAACCGTAGATTTCTTAGTTCAGATAAATTAATTTGGAAGAACTTCAGATTTCCCATCAGAGGAACTGGATAGCAAATGTAAGACAGACCAACAGTTAAGACTGACTTCATCAACATAGAGCCACTTTACGAAGGAACCCATTGGCATGTAAAACGATCTGCTGTTGCGGCTAATTTTGGTCATAAATAAGGACATCACTTCACAATTTGGGAAACATGGGCACTGGCTGTTTAATCCAAGGGGCTTCCCCCATTCTTGCTGATTAAATTATGTGCATGGGCCTCCAGCAGAGACTACTAGCTCCTTTGATGAAACAATTGCCACCAATCACACGAAGTTTGCAGTTTGTCCGTAATCAATCAGTGGCATTGTTGCTTCTCACATTTAACCAAAAGGATGAGGTATATAGTCAAGTGTCAACAATCCGAAAACTGTAAGCTTCATAATAATGATTTAGCAATCATTAGGAAATCCGCAACCTCTTCAAACCAGAATAACTTTATCTGCATCTTCCATCTGCCTTGATTTTTATATAGCAGGAAATAGCATGTATTGCCTCCAACTACCGATAACTAAGATTTTGCCTTATAAATCTCTAACATTGACTACCAATAGTCTCCACAAGTGCAAAAGCCACTTTTGAACCTATGAAATCGGATCCTATCCCTCACTATTATTACCCTATTCAATACCTGCGAAACAATTTTCATCCAAGAGTGGCAATCAAGACAAGTACGAAGATTCTTGGAAATCTGAATTTCAGTACCAGGACTCGATTTTATGATTGCATAGGTCAGCGCCAATTTTTCGCTATGATAATTCAAGTTTTCCTCCTTTTCTTCTTCAGATATATCCATGAAAACTAGATCCGACATAGAGACATAACCTTGCATTCTGGTGCGATGGATCAATGCATCTAATACTTTGTATATTGCTTTAGTTTCAGGGTGATATCGATCAGCAGCCCTGAATTGGTGAATGACACCACTCAATTCCACCAAACTCTTTCCACTACATTTACGGATTCCATGCTTTTTCATAGTGTATCTCACTGTTTCTGCACTATCCCATTTCTTCATAGAGCTGTAAATATTCGACAGTAGGACATAATCTCCACTTCCAAGGTGCTTTATTCTTGTGATTGCAACTTCACCCAACTTGGGATTTTTGTGAGTTCTACAAGCACTAAGCAATGCCCTCCATATAACAACATCAGGCTCCATTGGCATTTCCTTAATGATTGCATAAGCTTCTTCTAGGAGTCCAGCTCGGGCAACCAGATCAACCATTGCTCCATAATGCTCAAGTTGTGGCTGAATTGAGTGTTCTCTTTGCATTAAATTAAAATACTTGCGACCCTGTTCTACAAAACCACAGTGACTACATGCCTTTAGAATTCCGATGAATGTTACAGAATTTGGTGAAACATTTTCCATCCTCATGGTTGAGAACACCAAAATTGCATCTAAAGCGAGACCATGTAGTGCTAACCCATTTATCATTGCATTCCACACGGAAACATCAGTTCTTTGGGCAGTATTGAAAATCTCTTTTGCTGTTTCAATTCTTCCACATCTTGAGTACATATCTACTAGTGCAGAAGATAAGATGTAATTTACTTCAATTCGTTTCTCGATCATCAAACCATGTACCCATTTTGCATGATTTAGAGCTCCAAGTCTAGCGCATGCAGTTACAACAGATGCAAAAGTAAATCCATCTGGCTCAATGTTTTTCCATAACATTTCTTTGAAGATGTCAATGGCATCCTTAAAGAATCCATTTTTCACATAACCTCCAATTGTTGAGTTCCATGTTATCACATCTCGGGCAGGTATTGCAGAAAAAACTTTCTTGGCAATATCAATTTTCCCAATCTTCATGAAACTGGTGATCACCATATTGGCAGCAACTACGTCAAAATCCAAAAAGCAAATTTCATCAAGTAGTTGATGAGCAAGATTGATTTGTTCACAAGATACATATACCGAGACCAACAGTGATAAAAGAGATGGGTACATTCCATACCCATGTTTAATGATTTTATTGTGCACAGCAACTGCAGTTCTTAAGTTGGCAAACAGTTTGCATGATTCAAGGATGTGAAAAAGCATTTGATCATCTGAAATAACCAGCAGATGAGGAACAATCAGTTCTAGAACTAAGAAACCCACACATATATCACATTTAAGAGTACAATCCAATATTATGTAGGATACTGCATAATATTCTGATCTTGCACTTAGTGTTACTGGCATGTACAAATAACATGTAGAAAGCAGCGGAAGAAAAAGTGGAGCAAAAAGTCGAGTAATTCTTGATCCCAGCTAGAATTCTTAGTTCCTTTTTGAAATCGAAAAAACTATTTAACAAATGCATCCCTTAATTATGTAGGCCCCCACATGTAACTCGTATTTTCATTTGCAACCGAACACAAGAAGAGGTTTTCCTTAGTCTTGTCTTCACAAGAATCCTTAATTGAGGATTCTAAAAGAGAATTATTGTTCGTATAAACTAATTCAAAACTTAAAACCTGCTGTATTAAATCAAAACAACAGCTTAATGGATTTGGCAGACAACGTCCTAGTTAGAGGGGAATGCAAGCAAAAAATTATTCTTGATTAATATGATTCTTTTTTTCAGACCATACATTCCAGTCCACATAGCAAGACCAATTGTGAAGCTCAAGAAATTATTTTCAACCTATTGCAAGAGAATATATATATAAATAATAATTACAAACAAAATTAGATTATTAAATAATTCAGAGTTAATCTGAACATCATATATTATCATTGACAGCAGCGCTAAATAATGTAAATACAAAAATTACAGTAGAAATTCAATGCCGCAAGAAATACATAAACGATTAAAAAGATTTAAAAGGGAAAAAATGATTAAAAACTAGGAAAGGAAAGTAACCTGGTTTTGAATAAATGGGTTGTGATGAAGGCACAGTTGAATGAGATTTTGGGATGAAATTGGAATTTTGGGTAAGAGACAATAGAGAAAACACACTTCTTCTCACAATTGCCATTCTCTTCTTGTAAGGAATCCTCTTTTTGACCCTTCAACAATTATTTATCAGTTCCTTCCACTGCGCGAACTCGCCAAGTTCAACTGTTCAAGCACCTCTGGTGCGTGTGAGAGAGAGAACGGCACACAGTAGGGGTACTTTTCTTTATGGCTTTGTTACATGTATATACATAGGAATAATCTATATATACAAAATCAAGTATAAAATTTCTTATTCACACTCCCATGATATATGAGTCACGCATGAATAGAATAATCCGATAATGTGGTCTACACCTTCTATTGTGAGTAGTAAGTGAGAAAACTTATAGAAAAATGTGAATAAATATAGCATTGTCCACATACATATATATTAGTCTTCAATTAAATAAATAAAATAATTTCATCCTGATATGTGTAAACCATTATATAATTACTTATGTACAAATAAAATCATATATATTTTTTAAGAGACCTAATCAACCTATGTGCTTGTCTGGAGCAGATTTTAGGTGAAAAAAAAAAAATTGTTTTTTGTATCGTTACATACCAATTTCAGCTTTTTTATTTTTATTTTTACCACATCCCTCATGGTTGGGAACCAACTGAGGCAAAAAGAGTCAACAAATCAGTTTTTTGGAGGAATAAAATTTAAATCAGCTCTAGCCGAGGCCTATATTTTAGTTTGAGCCCTTTTTTTTAAAGATCGAGTTTTGTACATAAACTACGATAACTATAGTGTAATTAACTCAATAGAAAGACTACATATTCTCATGACAATTAGCACCATGTGTCTGTTGTTCACGAAAATACCGTTCGATTTAAAATTACCACAAGTGTACGGTTCGTTACAAGTAATAAAGTGGACTTTTAGAGTCCGGATTGTCGATCCCACAGATATTGAGTAGTTTAATGATAATTATCTCGACTTTAACCGAAACTAGATGAGTTTGATATTAAATTCTAACCAAACTAAATTATGAAAGCTATTATGGATGAATTGGCTAAACTAAATGCAAATTATACTAGAATGTAATATGAAAGTCGAATGCAAATTGATTAAGTTGATAAGAGAAAAACGCACTAGGATCACGAATCCCCATGCAACAATTCATTTAAATCCTAGTTTTACAACTTGACAACACGATTAAATATTGAAGAATCAATGTTCCTATTGAATTTAACAATCTCTTTCGAGTAATATTAAACCTATTTTATCATGCAATCCGACTATATTTTCTATGACGAATACAAACATAAAAAAACGCATTAATTTTTATGAACACTTAAAGATTCACATAGAGTATAGCGGTATATTTCTATCCCCTATCGGACCCTATGACAATTTATACTACGTCGAATCTATTTTCCTTCTTTCGAATGCATAAAATAGATCACAACATTCATATAATTAATGCGCGCACAGTAATTATATGGAATAAATATGTATAAATCGTTCAAACATCCAAAAACGTGTTTTAATGTCAAAAATATAAAATTAAAGATTAAAATATCATGTTACAAGGTTCATCGATCTCCTAATACAAGAAAAACTAGCCTAACATGCTAAAGAAAGAAAAATAAAAGAATAAATGAAGAAACGTCATCACCCGAGTAGATATTCAATTAACTCCTTGAAGTGCTTGATGAATCTTCGCATTATTCCTTGTGTTTTTACTCTCCAATGTCAAAACAATCTCTAAAAGTGCGTAGTCCCCCTTTTTTTGCCGAGTCTAGGGTTAAAAAGTCGTCCAAAATTGGTTTCCATAAGAGTTCAAGTTAAAAACGGAAATCAGAATTTTTCTCGCGAAAATATACCATGCGGCCGCATGGTTCATTCAATTTGGCTCAACCAACTCTCAGAGGAAGCCATCCGACCGCATGGCTGATTGCACCATGCGGCTGCATGGTACAATTAACTTCTATGTTGTGTCGTTTTGGTCCCCGAACTCCGTTCTTCCTCATTTTGACATATTTTCTTCATTTTCTTCCTTCCAATACTCTTTAATTTCGTCAATCTCGTACTTAGTTCATTTTTGTTCTTGATTTGGGTCTCGAGTCAACTTTCGAATAAGTGCATCTTAGTCCCTGAATTTTGGCTTTCTTCCATTTTGGTCCTTTTTCGCTCGTTTTCACTCACTTATCGTTATTTCCATCGACATAGTCCTGCAAACACAATTTATATAGAATTAAGTCATATTTCAACATAATTACAATCAATTGTCTATGTTTTGTGACCTAAATAAGTGCATAAAACGCACTTATCAAACCCCCAAACTTGAACTATTATTTGTCCTCAAAGAAGATGGTGACTTACTCTAAACAAAACATGGTTCAACAACCTGCCGTGTCTCAGAATTGGAATTGAGTAATAACTTAGTAAATAATATCAACAGTGCAAAATCAAATCAACCTCAACTTATCATATGCAACCTGACGTGTGTGTGTATACTTATGCAAACATGTTCAGTTTCTGATAGATTCAAATCCCGGCCTGCAGTAGTCAAATTTTTCCTTTCTTCGCTCGAGAGATGCACACCCCCAAACTTATTCTTTTACTCACTTATCTCGGGGTGTGTTCTATACTTGAGATTTGGTTAACTTAAATTCTCACCATCTCTTAGTTTGGATAGGACTCACAATCACAAGTTTACACTTCAACAAGCAGAGATTCTCCTATTTCTTTGATTGTTTCAACCTCTAAAACTAAATTAAGTTACTTGCCTTACATCAAATGTACAATTCTATCAATTAAATGTCATGGGGCATTTTTCTCACTCAATTCTTTTTTTTTTTTTTTGCTTCAACACATTCTCATTTGCTTTCTATATAACCCATGTATCAAGCTTTAGGCTGATGACTCCCAAATCAGTTGATTTTAGGGCACCAGGTTTGTATTCACTCTTACATGCTTACTTGCTCAAGATATAAAGGCTCGAGAAATGTGTTTTCTCTATTTTCTTTTGACTCTTTCCTTCTTACTTTCTATATGACCCCTGTATCGAGTTTTAGGTCGATGACTCCCAAATCAGTTGATTTTAGAGCACCAAGTTTTTATTCACCCTTACAGAATTACTTGCTCGAGTCATAAAAGCTTGAAAAACGTGTTTTCCTCACAACAATTTATGCATGCCCCTATTTTTCTAGACACTTAGTTTCAAGAACCAACCACTGATTTCAGACTTTCGCCTCATTTTTGTCTCATCAGTCCACACAATCCACACAACTTAATTTTTATGCATGGAATCCCCACTCATCTCAATGTTCCCTTGTAATAACTAATCCTCCAAACCATTAAAACAATGAAATATCTCTAAGCATAGTAGAGGTAATTCAGGTGTAACCTATCATGTTCAAATCTCCTATAAAAATTGAACCCAATCATCAACTTAACATTCCAAATATGAGTCTCGTGCACAAGAAATGTCAAGTATCACATAATTATGCAATGGCTAATCTAGACATGCACCATTTCCACTATCCATAGTTCATACCTATTCCAATATTCACATCATTGCCGACAAGATTATTAAACCCACACAAGCACACAAATTGAACTAACTAAACAAATACTGAAACAAAATGTCAAAAACGATTTATTTATTTTTAACAAACACACAAAAGCAGTTAACACAAAAGTAGTAAACAAACAAACAAACCAGACTAATATCGATGAATAACGGATAAGCAATGCATAATTCAATACAAGTACTGAATCCTTCAGTTTGTTCTACAAATTCACCACCTCCCAAACTTATACAAAACATTGCCCTCAATGTGTGAAGTGTAAGATCGAATACAAAATTTGAAGGGCAAAGCTTATACAAAACAAAATATAGGAGGTTAATAAAGACTCCCCTGATTAATACGGCGGTGGTGGTGAAGACGGTGGGAAGAAGCTCGATTTTGCTGTATCATCTGCCTGTGGTGGAGGTGGTAGATGGGCCAGAATCTCTCGAAGTAGAGTAGACTGCCCCCGCACCTCTGTAGCTATTGTGTCAGTGCGCAGCTGGAGAGTGTCCATGTAATCTGAGTACAAGCTGAGTCAGTCACTCAGTCCCTCGACAGCCCTCCTAGATGCGACGGTCTCTCTATGTGAGCTCGCTGTAAAAGCGTGGGCGGTATCCATACGCTCACGCACTCTCTGCATCTCTGTGCTCATAGCACCAAATGCCGGCTGGAGGCTCTGTATATCCCGGCTTGACCCTGTCATCGAGGCAAACATCTGCCTCAAAAATTGTGTGTCAACTTCACTAGGTGGTGGTGGATGTGGTGCTGCAGCCTGAGGCATATCAGCATCCTCAGGTTTCTCCTCATCTGGGACAGCCTGCTGCTGTCATCTCTGTGCCTCAGCCAATTACGCTCGGCGTGCCACCCGAGCTCGCTCCTGAGCCTCCCATGTAGTAAGCTTGATGAATGGGCTCGACCTCTCCGGAAGCTCCTCGGATGGGATGGTAACACCGGCTGCTCTGCAGATGCCACTAATCAGACTCAAAAATATCAAGGAGCAACGACGATCTGCCCATGTACCCAATGTGTGTATCTAATTATATATGTACGTAGAAAGATCGATTTTGCTCCCTTAACCAAATGATATAGAAAACCGGCTATGGGATCTGTAAAGGTGGTGCGGTGAGAAGTCGGCTCGATGTTGTGGCCCATGAATAGCCATAGAATGGCTATGGACGGTGTGAGCTCATTCTAGTGCTAAACAGGAGTCTGTAATGGCCATGCATTCGCCCGCCCTAATAATACCTCCGCTACCTCGGGCCAGAAGAAATTCAATGGAATAGGAACCATATTGTCCCAGGTGAGCTGATAATACTGGTGAATCACCTCTGGGGAAAACATAATCCACTGTCCCTTTACCCATGTTTGTTGTAGATGTGCAGAGCCCGGTGTATCAATATCGTTGTTGAAGTTCGCATAGAACTCTCAGGTGAGGCCTTCATAAATCGGGTGTAGCCTTTCTATCAATTTTTCCCATCCACAGTTCTGAATCAAGGTCGCTAGCTCAATAGCAGGGAAATCTGAGAGCCTTTCCGGTCTCTCGGGAATGATAGCCAAATGGCTTATGATGTCGGAGTATTGAGTAGTGGTCTCGGAATTGAGAAATCTCCTGAAACCAGTCTCAGACTCCCGTGTACCGCAGGTAGAACCAACCTTGTCTTTCCCTTTGGAGTTTCTCTTTGGCGGCATCCTGCGAAAATTAAAAGAAAGAATTAGACCAAATGCGATGAAAATATAGTATATATGGAATGATAAGCACATAAACCCCCCAAACTTGCTTCAAAGTGCGTATGTAGGTAAAGAACGCACATGGTGTCAAAAGTGAGGTTATAATGCCATAATTTGTGAGAATGCATGAAAAATGTGGGTTATATTATTAAAATATGTCAACATATAGCTTAGAACCCAAACAGAAGTATAATGTATGCATTTCTCAAAATTTCACCCATGCTCGACCAAGGACTTTCACCTACGGGCATCGTCGGGAAAAATCGAATTTTTTCCGAGCATCGTCTGGGCATATGAAATTAAGCAATCTATTCTAGTACATATCCAAAATGCAGTTCATTTGGATGTCATATGGGTATAGAAACATATGGGCAAAGTAGGTGACATGAGTGACACGAACCTAGGCACGGTGTGACATGAGGTGACATGGAGTGACATGACCGAGCCACAGGTACTAAAATGTGCAACAATGCATATGTATGAACACATAAGGTGTAACAAGTGATGTTTAACCCATTTTGAACCTAAGTTGTCAAATTTTCAAAAATATTACATGTTCGACTAGGCATGTTCGATCCCGGACACCGTCGAGAAAAGTAGAAATTTTCCCGAACATCATTTGGGCATATAAAAGTATGCAATGTGTACTACAACATATCAAAAATTTAGAGCGTTTGGATGTCGTTTGGATATAGAACCCGGTGGTCGAATTTGGTGACGTGAGATGCACCGTGCCTAGTCATGGTTGTGCCTAAGTGTTGCAAGTGTAGTGTTTAACTATGTTAGGTAATGAAAATCATCACATTACGCAAACGAACGCAGATATTATCATGCAAGAATTCAAAATTCAAAAGAAAACACCAAAAATTTCACGTAGACATTTCATCGAACACTTTGAAGGCAATGTGATATCTTCATCAATGGTGATAGATTGGACATTGAATCAAAACTAGACTTTTGCACACAATACAACCACATAACACTATCCAACAACTACCTAGCTCATTCTCCTTCAATATAATCGACTAAAGCTTAAGAAATAAAAGGGAAAACCAAACTTACCTCTAACAACTTGGAAGAAGATGGATGAGGGTTGTTGGAGTGGATTCGTGTGTGTGGTGTGGGGGATGCCTCGTTTTCTAGGTAGAAATTGATGATGGAAGATGAAAATATGGAGGAGTAGTGTTCTGGAGTGACTTCGGGTGCGGGAGGGTTCGAGAGTTATCGGGAATGAACTTGTGAAGTCCCGATTTGCTGTATAAAACGGACCCCTTTTTTAAAATTTTTTTTACACCATGCGGCCGCATGGAACGAAAATTCGAGTCAAGTGATGCTCTGGTTAGCCCATACGACCGCATGAGATTTTATACCATGCGACCGCATGGACTGCCAGAAGACAAAATTTACCTGTTTTCAATTTTTTTCAACTCTCGACACATCCCGATACAAACCTCGTTTTTCGTGCCTTACAAGTTAGGGTAGGATGAGTGTATACAACATGAAAAAATTTTAAAATGCACTTGATCCCTCGAAAACTTGTTTTTAGTCAATTTTCCTCAAAATTCCAACTTTTTACCAATTATACCCCTGGATCGTCCAACGTCCCTAAAATTTGTCAAAATTCATTTTAAACGACGTGAGGTGTGTGTACTCCATAAAATCATTTTCAAAACCACTTTTAGAACATGAAATCACTGTTGGTTCGGGAGATGTACTGAAAAACTCGTTTTTGCCTTTTAATGCGTGATTTTGATAAAAAAAATCTCCCAAACATGATTTTTATACCTCGAGAAGCGTGCAAAACACATTTACAACTCGTGTGAACCATGCAAAGACATTTTGTGAACTACCTAGGTGATTGATGACCTAAAAGCTACCAAAATGAAAAAAATATGAAAAACAAAAACTAAGTTAATGCATAAAGCATAATAAATAAAAGGGAAGAAATATTAGGTTGCCTCCCAACAAGTGCTAGTTTATAGTCTATAGCTCCACTATACCGTGTTAGTTTGATTCCTGTGGTGTGAGAGCAACTTTTCAACGACCATTTCTTTCTTACTGCAACTTTCCTCCAGACTTTAACCGCACCTTTATCCGTGTCTTTTGATTTCTCCTCATCTCTTGCCTCAAAATCCACAATGTAGGCTTCTTGCTTCTCATAATTTTGATTGGGTTGAGTGTGCACATTATGATCATTAGCAGTGTTTGAAGAGTCTTGAGAAACAGTGTTGTCCTGCGCTGCATCCTCTACCACATCAATTTGATAGCACTTATTTGACTCGGTATGGAATTTCATGGCTTTGAACACGAGAAATGTGATCTATTCTTCGCCAAGTCTCAAATTTAATTCTCCTTTTTGAACATCAATTAGAGCTCTGTTGGTAGCTAGGAATGGTCTGCCCAAAATAAGTGGGACATTTTTGTCTTCTTCCATATCTAGAATGAGGAAATCGGCTGGGAAAATGAATTTGTCCACCTTGATCAGTACGTCTTCAATTATCCCTCTTAGATGTGCCAATGATAGATCAGCTAATTGCAGCGTCACCGCGGTTGCTTTGGCCTCGCCTAATCTAAGTTTTTCTGAAAACAGAATGAGGCATTAGATTAATACTGGCACCAAGATCACATAGAGCTTTATGAAAGTGGCATTCACCAATAGTGCAAAGTAAAGTAAAACTCCCTGGATCTTTCAGTTTTGGTGGGAGCTTTTTCTGAATAAGAGCACTGCACTCCTCTGTTAGCATCACTGTCTCATGTTCCTCTAGCTTTCGTTTCTTGGATATAACGTCCTTCAGGAATTTGGCGTAGTTAGGCATTTTGAACAATGCTTCCGCGAACGGGATGTTGATATGGAGTTTTGTGAAAATTTCGAAGAATTTTTTGTACTATTGCTCACATTTATGCTTTTTCAACATTTGAGGGAATGGAACTGGTGGCTCGTAAGGATTGATCGGGGCAGGTGTTTTATTCTGTGGTGTATCTGAACCTTCCTTTGGAGATGTCTCTTTTGTCTGTTCAACTTTTTCCTTCTCTGAAGACAATAGTGTATCTTTATTTGCACCTGGTCTCTTCGCAGTAATCTCTGGTAGTTGAACCCCACTTCTTATAGTAATGGCTTGACATTGTTCCCTGGGATTCACTTCGGTATTGTTGGGTAGAGTTCCTGGTGTCCTGCTTGTCATAGCAAGTGCCATCTGCCCCATTTGAATCTCCAAATTTTTAATTGCAGAATTTTGTTCTTGGAAAGTGGCTTCTGTCTTCTTCATAAATTGATTGTTGGATTCCATGTACTGATGAGTTGTTTCTATGAATTTTCCAAGTACTTCTTCCAACTATGGCCTCTTCTCCTACTGTTGAAACTGACCCTGTGGTCTGTTCTGGTTCTGATTTTGATTTTGATTCTGATTACTCCACAAGAAATTTTGATGCTTTATCCATCCCGGATTATATGTCTCAAAATTCGGGTTGTTTTGCTGGCGTTGACCCCATTGCACATAATCTACATGCTCTACCTCCTGTGTGAGAATTGAACAGTTTGAAGTAGTATGATCAGCTCCACACTCCCCACAACTTGGTTTCTTAACAGTTGTTGCATTGGCGCTCTGTGACATGCTTTCAACCTTATGGAATAGTGAATCAATCTTCGCTGACAAAGCTGAATAAGTATCCACTTCGAACAAACCCGGTACCTTCTTCTGAACTATTCGTTCTGAAGACCACATGGCTGAAGTAGTAGCCACAGTCTCAAATAGTTTCAGTGCATCATCAACTGTCCTAGCATACACCGACCCGTTAGATGAAGAATCGATATTTCTTTTGAAAGACGGAAACAGTCCCGGGTAGAAGTATTGGACCTGGAGTCCCTTGTTGATACCGTGATGTGGACACTTCCGAAGCATGTTCTTGAACCTGTTCCAAGCCTCATCAAATGATTCAGAATCCCCTTGACATAAAATAGAGATATCATGCTTCAGTTTTGCAATCTTGGTTGGTGGAAAGAACTTGGTACAGAACTTTTGAGCAAGATCATTCCATATGGTGATACAGTAATCGGTTGAGAATTTAGCCATTCAAGTGCTTTGTCACGCAATGTGTGTGGAAATAGCCTCAAACGGATGGTGTCATCTGAGATACCTTGATATCTGAAGTGTTGACACATCTCCAAGAATCTAGAGACGTGTGTATGTGGGTTTTCCTCAGCTCTCCCATAAAACTGATGCCCATTCTGAAACAAGTGTATGACGTTGGTCTTCAGTTGAAAATTTTGTTGCCCAAATGGTGGATACACGATGTTGGACTGGTTTGAATTATTTGGGGAATCATGAAATCCCCTACAAGCATGTTTCCTTTTTCCATAGCTTCCTCCTCGTTAGCCGGAATTACTGGATTTTGTCGTTTGTCTGCCATTTGCTGTTGTTGTGCTATTCTAGCTTCTTTTTACAATTGACGAAAAGTACGCTCGATTTCTGGATCAGCTGGAATCAAGTCCCCTCCAGTCGATCTTAGCATGCAAATATGAAATAGCCAAAATTGCCCAAAAATAAGCAAAAGTAGAATTAATGAAGTTTAACAAGTTATCTGACTAAACTAAAATCAAAATAGCAGAAAAAGGTTCGAATTAGTGTCTAAATAACTAAAATTAAACTAAAACTCAATCCCCGATAGCGGCGCCAAAAACTTGTTCACAAAAATACTGTTCGATTTAAAACCACCGCAAGTGTATAATTCGTTACAAGTAATAAAGTGGACTTTCAGAGTCTGGATTGTCGATCCCACAGAGATTGAGTAGTTTAATGCCAATAATTATTTCGACCTTAACCGAAACTAGATGAGTTTGATATTAAATTCTAACCAAACTAAATTATGAAAGCTATTATGGATGAATTGGCTAAACTAAATGCAAATTATACTAGAATGCAATATGAAAGACGAATGCAAATTGATTAAGTTGAAAAGAGAAAAATGCACTAGGATCACGAATCCCCATACAACAATCGATTTAAATCCCAGTTTTACAACTTGACAACACGATTAAATATTGAAGAATCAATGATCCTATTGAATTTAACAATCTCTTTCGAGTAATGTTAAACCTATTCTATCATGCGATCCGACTATATTTCTATGACGAATACAAACATAAAAGAACGCATTAGTTTTTATGAACACTTAAAGATTCACATAGAGCATAGCAGTATATTTCTATCCCCTATCAGACCCTATGACAATTTATACTATGTTGAATCTATTTCCCTTCTTTCGAATGCATAAATAGATTACCAAATTCATATAATTAACGTGCGCACAGTAATTATATGGAATAAATACGTATAAATCGTTCAAACATCCAAAAATGTGTTTTAAGGTCCTAAATATAAAACTAAAGATTAAAATATCATGTTACAAGGTTTATCGATCTCCTAGTACAAGAAAAACTAGCCTAACATGCTAAAGAAAAAAAAAGAATAAATGAAGAAACGTCATCACCCGAGTAGATATTCAATTAATTCATTGAAGTCTTGATGAATCTTCGCGTTATTCTTTGTGTTCTTGCTCTCCAATGTCAAAACAATCTCTAAAAGTGCGTAGTCCCCCTTTTCTGTCGAGTCTAGGGTTAACAAGCCGTCCAAATACAATTTAAATCGAATTAAGCCATATTTCAACATAATTACAATCAATTGTCCATGTTTTGTGACCTAAATAAGTGCGTAAAATGCACTTATCTTCTGTGAACCCGTTTCTTTATTTTCATAGCATATTAATATGCAAATTGATGCTAAATGGTATGAGTAGTGGACATGATGGCCCAGTAAATGATAGTCGATCGACTATCACAATGATCAATTGCTAGGAAGCTCGATCTACCACTCTATTTCCCCATCGTCCGAACATTGTTTTCATGGATTGAAATCTGCATGACAATTACCTTTGATGCCTTAACCGCCACGTGAGTGGGAGGTAACTGCTATACACATGAGTGGGAGGTAATTGCCATACACATGGATGGAAAACTGCTTAGCGGTTAAATGACAACAAACACCTATAAATGCTCGAAGGCGTGCCACGTATAAGGGACCTTTTTTACAATATTTTTCTAGTTTTCTCTTTTTGCCTATCTTAAAGTCATTTATTCTTCACTTAAACCCGGTAACTAATTTTCACATCGGAGGTACAATGGGGAAGATAGCTCTAGCCTCTTCTTGCAGGTATTTCGCTATTCACCGAGGTAGCAAAAGCTACCTTGCTCTATCAAGAAAGTTGAAAAGGTTGTTTCATTGTTATTTCTTTAGCGTCGTCTATGGAAAATTTTTATATATAAAAGCTATGTCGAAAAAGCAAACTATGAATAATACACCTTTGGTCAGAAATACAGCAGAGTCGGAGTCCGTTGCCCGGTTTCAAGCCCATTGTTGTAACCTCAATTTGTAAACACAGAGTAAAATAAGCATTTTGGAGACTTAGTTAGCAGCTATGGCGACTCTTTTGCAAAACCATGCTCAGAGCGGTTGACCCATCCTTTAATCCACTAGAAGATCCACCATAATATACACGCGGACAACTGCCCTAAGTAGCACAAATGGTTGCACCCTCAGCTATTTAGCCAATGGTAGCAAACCAAGCGTCTCACAAAGTCATACATCTACAGGTTCTGCATCCTATGGTAGACTTGGAAAGAAAATGGAGGAAATGATGGCCGAGAAGATAGACGATGCATTATCAAAGAGGAAAGATAGGCGTAGATAAATTATTTTGGAAGAAGACTCCTTCACATAGGAGATCATGACATCCCTCTACCAAAATGCTTCAAATAGCCAATGATAGAGGCATATGACGGAGTCACGGATCCATTGGATCATCGTGGACCTTTGTTGATTTGATGAGATTGTATGCAACCTCAGATGTGATGATGTGTCGATCATTTCCACCGATACTAAGGAGAGATGCAAGAGATTGGGTAGCTACTCTGACATCTGATCTATCAAATCTTTTGATGAGCTCTCCAGGAACTTTGTAGCTTTTTTTAAGTAGTAAAAGAAAAAGGAAAACAACAATCGGGTTAATATAGGTGGTTTTAGAGAAATATCAACCCTTACAGGATTATTTAGCTAGATTCAGTCGGACATCACTTAGCATAAAAGAATTTCAAGTGTATGACGTGGTTAGCGCATTAATGGATTAATTGGTAGTGTTGTCCATGACCACCTTTCATGGGATAACCTACCAACGAGGGTGGAGCTATATATGGAACACCTTGTAGCTCTACCATGCCTAGTGGAGGATGTGGAGTTATTTGCTGATTTTTTTGGAGCCCATTTACTAATTCAGTCCTACCAGCCCAAATTAATCCTTGGCCCAATATGTGATCCAACTTTGAGAAGCCACTGGAATGCTAAAAACGTGTTTCTGCATATGGAATCTTTAAATCCAAGTAGCACCTCTACTGGATGAAGGACATGTGTTTTCTTTTGGACCATTGGATTGATTTCAAGTGGCTATCTCTATTAAAACAAAGAGTCGTTTCCTAGGGTTGTAGATTTTTTCGTTCTAGCAGCTTTATTCCTCCTTCTACTCTCTGTAATTCAAATTTTTCTTGAAAAATCTTGTGTGATTTTTGTGAGAATAGGGAGTGAAACTATGAACTCTTGTGTGAGCTCATTCTATTGTGGGAAGATCGTGAGAGATATTGCAGTTTTGGGCTGTGTTTTTTAATATGACTCTCTTGCCTATTTTTGGGCGGTTTTTAGTGGATTTAAAGCTTAATCCTTAACGGATGCTCAACAGGGATTAGGCGTTTGTGGTTGTCGAACCTCGGAGTTTTAGGACCGAAAAATTCCTTGTGTTGTGATTCTTGTGTTCGTTCTTTGTTTTCTGTTTTCGTGTACAAATCGAATACTTAAATTTACCTTGGGACCTACAGTGGTATCAGAGCCAAGGAGAACTCGTGTATGTTGTTTTGAGTGTCTGATTCATTTTTTTAACCTGTTCTTGGCCTATTTGCGCTTCGATTTTGATAAATTTTTTGGAACACAAACCGTTTTCTTCGTTTTGGTTAAAACTGTGGTCTTCAAAATTTTTTTTGGGGGTTGCTCGTGTGATATTTGTGTGATAGCTTCCTCTGGGATTTTCAATCTAACCTAGATCTATTTTTTGGTGGGTTTATCTTTACTAAAAACGGTCAATCTTGAACGATCTTGAAATTCTTTGTTGCAAAATCCTTTAACTCGTATTTTACTCGTTTGATCTGTTGTTTGAACACCGAGTCACACCGAATCACACCGAGTCACACCGAGTCACACCGAGTTTACATTGAGTCACTCCGAGTCTGCCTTTTACAGTGTCCACAAGTCATTTTTCTTTGTTGTCAATTATCATAGTACATATAATTGATATTTTTAAAAGATTTTGGTATCAATGTTTTCATCAAAATCAGGTTTCAAGAATATCCTCTAACTCTACCTTTGTCTAGGGGTCCTTGTGAGAACCCTAGAATCTGAGGGGATTAGGGCTTCGATTCAAGAAACCTATTCTTCAATTTTTTTTGAAAACGGTTTCCTGCTGCTGTGTAGATACTGTGATTTATCAAGATTCTTTAATCCTGTTTTTGATTTGCTTGATACATTGTTAACTTGTACTGATTTTCTGTATTGATCTGTTCAGGGGTAGATATTACTGTTGTTGTAATTGTTCTTCGCTGGAGGTACATTTTTAAAACCCCTGCTGCTTACTGTGTGTGAGCATATTTGTATAGTAATTTTCAATTTCATTGATTAATCTGTGGATTACTCTTCATATAACTTGGATTACTCTTGCATATAATTGAAAAAATTGGAATATCTGACATTGTGTATTGAGATATATCGTTGGCTATATCATATCTGTACACTGATCATACTACTGCATATCATGATTACTAAGGTAGGTGTTCAAATTTGGGATGGCAAAGGAGACTTTAGTCTTTGGCGCCAGAAAATTAAGGTCCTCTTGTTACAATTGAAATGTGCCAAGGCCATTGATGAAACTTGGCCAGAAAATCTATCTGAGGATAGAAAAACTGAACAAGTTGAATTAGCCTAGAGCACTTTGTTTCTGCACTTATCTGACTCTGTGATTAGGAAAGTAGGAGAAACTAAGACTGCTGTAGAACTTTGGATTGCCTTAGAGAAATAGTACCTCAATAAAACCCTACCAAATAAATGTTTTCTCTGGAGACAATTTTTTAGTTTTAAGTTTGATCCTAGTCTTGATGTAGAAGAAAATATGGACAGATTTAATAGGAGCACGCAAGACTTAGCAAACTGTGAGGAAAAGATCTCTGATAAGCAGAAGGTAGTTGGCCTACTTAATGCACTAGGAGATAAATATAAAGATATAAGAAATGCTCTAAAGTATGGTAGAAGTGATCTTACTGTAGAAATAATTCACAGTTCTCTTCTAAACAGAGAACTGCAATTGAAATCTGAACATAAAGGGGTGTTCAATGTTGAGAGTATGGGAAAAAATCAGAAATCCTATACTAAGGGTGTGAGTAACTTCAGTCATTCCAATTTTAACAAGGATAAAAATTTTATCAAAAGAAAGTGGAATAACAGTAAAGGAAAAGACAAAAAACCTTTTAAAGGAAAGGATAATAACAAAAAATGTTTCTACTGTGGTAGAACTGTCATTTTATTAAAGATTGCTTTTAAAAAGGCTAATGACCAAAAGAATGGGTCTAATTTTGAAAATGCTTCTTTAGCCACTACTTCTAACTTTAAAGAAGCAGGAATCAATATTGGGGTTGTATATGTGTCTTTAACTGAAAATACTGAACATGACTGGGTTCTAGACTCAGGTTGCTCCTTTCCTACGACTGCAAATATTAACTGCCTATCTGAATATTCTGACCTTGATGAAGGATCAGTAAAACTTGGGAATGATGAGGTATGTTAAGTTAAAGGAATTGGTAATGTGTTGCTGAAATTCAAAAATGGTCATCACCTACTTCTGAAACATACCAGATATGTCCCAGCTCTAAAAAGAAATCTCATATCCCTAGGAGTTCTTGATGATGAAAAATATCAAATTGAGATTAAGAATAGTTCTACAAATATAATCAGAAGTCAAGAGCTTATTGTCAGTTCACCTAAATTCAATGGAATCTATGCTATAGGGGCTGAAATCACTTCACCTAATAATGCTGTGAATTTTGTCACACATCCCGATAAATCATATTTATGGCATAAAAAGCTTGGCCACTTGATTGAAAAAAGCTTTAAAATTTTGTCAAGTCAAGGGGTATTTGGAAAAGACAGTGTTCAAAAATTAACTTTCTGTGAACACTGCATTTTGGGAAAACAGGCCAGGCTGCCTTTTAAGGTAGGCTGTACAAATCCCAAGATATCCTTGAATACATACATTTTGATTTATGGGGACTTGCACCTGTACATACTGTATCTGATTTTAGATATTATCTTTTTATTACTGATGATTTTTCTAGAAAAACATGGATTTACTTATTAAAATCTAAATCTAATACGTTTTCAACTTTCAAAGAATGGAATTTACTGATTGAAAATCAGACCAATAAGAAGATAAAAAGTTTAAGAACTGACAATGCGCTTGAATTCTGCAACTCAGAATTTGATCAATATTGCTCTAAACAAGGGATATTGAGACATAAAACAGTAATCTATACTCCTCAACAAAATGGAGTTGCTGAGAGATTAAATAGAACCATTCTTGAGAGAACTAAATGCATGTTAATCAGTTATGGCCTTCCCAATTTTTTTTGGCGAGAGGCTGTAAAAACAACTTGTTATCTTATAAATAGATGCCCTTCCAGCTCTTTAAACAATAGAATTTCTGAACAAATCTAGTTAGGTGCAATACCAGACTACTCCTATCTCAGAACTATTGGCTGTGCTGCATATGCACATCATACAGATACAAAACTGGACCCTAGACCATTGAATGGTGTGTTCTTAGGTTATGGAGAAGGAGTTAAAGGTTATAGACTGTGGTTAAGGGATGTGAGAGGTTATAAAGTGATTACCAGTAGGTCTGTGATCTTTAATAAAGATGCTTTTCCTTGTCTTAGTGACAAATCTGATGAAGAGATAGGAAAAGATGACTTTATAATCACTGGAATAAATTTGAATAGAGAGGCTAAAAATGACCATATTCATTTTGAGGTGGAGCCACATGGAGTGGAACCAGAAAATGCCTCTGATGTTGAAATATTAGAAAATGACCAGCATTTGGAGCCTGCAAATGACCTGCAAGACTACCAGCTTGCTAGGGATAGAGAAATGAGGGAAATAAGGTCTCCTTCCAGGTTTCAGTATGCTGATCTTATGACCGAACAATCTGAACTTGATCTGTTTGACACAGAACCAGCCTTTTATGAAGAAGCTGTCTCTTGCAAAGAATCTCCTATGCGGATTGCTGCAATGGAGGATGAACTGAACCCCCTTTATAAAAATCAGATCTGGATTTTAGTTGAAAAACCCATAGAATATAAAGTAATTGACTGTAAATGGGTATTTAAGATCAAGGAGGGAGAGATTAAGTCAAATGAAAATAGAAGGTATAAGGCTAGGCTTGTAGCAAAATGGTTTTCACAAAGAGAAGGAATTGACTACATTGAGATTATTTCATCTGCAGTTAAATATAACTCAATCAGGATTTTACTTGCTATTGTGACACAATTTGACTTAGAGTTGGAACAATTTGATGTGAAGACTGTCTTCTTGTATGGTTCTCTAGATGAAACCTTATACATGACTCAACTAAGAGGGTTTAAGGTTAAGAGAAAGGGGAACATTGTGTGTCTCTTGAAAAAAAAAAATCCCTGTATGGGCTAAAACAGGCCCCTAGGCAGTGGTATAAAAGGTTTGACTCTTTTACACAAGGTTTGAACTTTAAGAAATCTTAAGAAATCTGATTATGATTCCTGTTTTTACTTTAAGAGAGATGGAGAATCTGAATTTTTTTATCTGCTCTTGTATGTTGATGATATGCTCCTTGCTGATCATAATTCTGTTATTCTTAACATGATTAAAGAGAAGTTGAAATCTGAATTTGAAATGAAAAATTTAGGATCAGCTAGAAAAATATTGGGCGTGGAACTTAAAAGGGATAGAATAAATGGAAGTTGTTTCTTACTCAAAAGACCTATGTTGAAAAAGTTGTGAAAAGATTTTCCCTTCATGAAGCTAAATCTGTCAGCCTGCCTTTATCTGCTTATATAAAAATATCTGTTGATCAATCACCTAAGTCTGAAAATGAACTTAAAAGGATGATGAATGTTCTGGATATGTGATGTATATGATGGTATGCTCGAGACCTGATATTGCTTATGCTGTGAGTGTGTTAAGTAGATTTATGAGTAACCCAGGTGAATTACATTGGCAATGCATGAAAAATCTGATTAGATATCTGAAAGGAACAAGTCACTTAGGATTAATGTTCAAATTTGATAAAAATGGACTTAGACTTAAAGGTTATGTAGATTCTGATTATGCTGGAAATCCAGCTAATAGTAAGTCTACTACTGCATATTTTTATGTCAAGAATGATACATGCATTAGTTGGAAATCTCAATTACAAAAGGTAGTTGCTTTGTCTTCAACTGAGACTGAATACATTGTAGCCACCGAAGCTATAAAAGAGGGATTATGGTTGAAGGGTTTAATAGGTGAAGCTGTCTCTTGCAAAGAATCCCCTATGTGGATTGCTGCAATGGAGGATGAACTGAACCCCCTTTATAAAAATCAGACCTGGATTTTAGTTGAAAAACCCATAGAATGTAAAGTAATTGACTGTAAATGGGTATTTAAGATCAAGGAGGGAGAGATTAAGTCAAATGAAAATAGAAGGTATAAGGCTAGGCTTGTAGCAAAAGGGTTTTCACAAAGAGAAGGAATTGACTACACTGAGATTTTTTCATCTGCAGTTAAATGTACCTCAATCAGGATTTTACTTGCTATTGTGACACAATTTGATGTGAAGACTGCCTTCTTGTATGGTTCTCTAGATGAAACCTTATACATGACTCAACTAAGAGGGTTTAAGGTTAAGAGAAAGGGGAACTTTGTGTGTCTCTTGAAAAAAAAAAAAAAAAAAAAAAAATCCCTGTATGGGCTAAAACAGGCCCCTAGGCAGTGGTATAAAAGGTTTGACTCTTTTACACAAGGTTTGAACTTTAAGAAATCTTAAGAAATCTGATTATGATTCCTGTTTTTACTTTAAGAGAGATGGAGAATCTGAATTTTTTTATCTGCTCTTGTATGTTGATGATATTCTCTTTGCTGATCATAATTCTGTTATTCTTAACATGATTAAAGAGAATTTGAATTTTGAATTTGAAATGAAAAATTTAGGATCAGCTAGAAAAATATTGGGCATGGAACTTAAAAGGGATAGAATAAATGGAAAGTTGTTTCTTACTCAAAAGACCTATGTTGAAAAAGTTGTAAAAAGATTTTCCCTTCATGAAGCTAAATCTGTCAGCCTGCCTTTATCTGCTTGTATAAAATTATCTGTTGATCAATCACCTAAGTCTGAAAATGAACTTAAAAGGATGATGAATGTTCCTTATTCTAATGTTGTTGGATCTGTGATGTATATGATGGTATGCTCGAGACTTGATATTGCTTATGCTGTGAGTGTGTTACGTAGATTTATGAGTAACCCAGGTGAATTACATTGGCAATGCATGAAAAATCTGATTAGATATCTGAAAGGAACAAGTCACTTAGGATTAATGTTCAAATTTGATAAAAATGGACTTAGACTTAAAGGTTATGTAAATTCTGATTATGCTGAAAATCTAGCTAATAAGAAGTCTACTACTGCATATTTTTATGTCATGAATGATACATGCATTAGTTGGAAATCTCAATTACAAAAGGTAGTTGCTTTGTCTTCAACTGAGGCTGAATACATTGTAGCCACCGAAGCTGTAAAAGAGGGATTATGGTTGAAGGGTTTACTAGGTGAATTAGGTCTTATAGAAAATCAGGTGGAGCTATGTTCTGATAACTAAAGTGCCATATTTTTGAGTAAAAACCCAGTTTTTCATGATAGGTCCAAGCATATAGATGTTAAGCCTTATTTTATTAGGGATATTATTGATAAAGGTGACATTAAGTTGGTGAAAATACCAACTCAAGTAAATCCAGCTGATGTTGGAACAAAGGTAATACCTATTAGTAAATTTACAGATTCTTTAAGATTGATTAATCTTGAAGAATACTAACTTTCTGTTTTTGTACAGGTAATAAGAACAAGTGAAGTTGATCTAAGTTCTTAAATCCACAAAGTACTGTCTCAAAATGCAGTAAAATGTGGAGATTATGGAGTTATTTGCTGATTTTTTTGGAGCCCATTTACTGATTCAGTCCTACCAGCCCAAATTAATCCTTTGCCGAATATGTGATCCAACTTTGAGAAGCCACTGGAATGCTGAAAATGTGTTTCTGCATATGGAATCTTTAAATCCAAGAAACACCTCTACTGGATGAACGACGTGTTTTCTTTTGGACCATTGAATTGATTTCAAGTGGCTATCTCTATTAAAACAAAGAGTCGTCTCCTAGGGTTGTAGATTTTTTCGTTCCAGCAGCTTTCTTCCTCCTTCTAGTCTCTGTAATTCGAATTTTTCTCGAAAAATATTGTGTGATTTTTGTGAGAATAGGGAGTGAAACTATGAACTCTTGTGTGAGCTCATTCTATTGTGGGAAGATCGTGAGAGATATTGCAGTTTTGGGCTGTATTTTGTAATATGACTCTCTTGCCTATTTTTTGGGCCGTTTTTAGTGGATTTAGATCTTAATCCTTAACGGATGCTCAACGGTAATTAGGCGTTTGAAGTGGTCGTCGAACCTCGGGGTCTTAGGACCGAAAAATTCCTTGTGTTGTGATTCTTGTGTTCATTCTTTATTTTCTGTTTTCGTGTACAAATCGAATACTTAAATTTACCTTGGGACCTACAGAGGATATACTCTTGTAAACACCCATAAACAACACAATTCAAATTCAGACAATTAAAATCCATAAAACCCTTAACAAAAAATAGAATTTACACACTTTGGGGCTGATTATGATTATAGCTACTCATGTTTCTCACAAAGAAAAGCTCAGAAACGGAGATTTTGAAAAAATCAGTATAAAGTTAGTTACTATTTATACGAATAGGATGAAGCCGATGGAGGTAGAGGAATGGTTGAATGAATTATGCAAAAAGGCGAAGGAAACAAAAGCAGCGACATCGCGTAGAAGGCAGAATATGGGAAAATCCAAAAGGAATGGGTCCCAAATGCTTGCTTTGCCTTTCCATTCAGAATATAATATATAAACTATAGATCAAATTCATTACGCGTAATCTTATATACAAGGGTTATTCGGTTTGCATATGTTTTTTAACTTTATCTTTTTTAAGAAAATATTTTTCGCCTTTTCAGTTCTAAGATTATATTGAAATTATATTCTTTCCTTTTTATGTAAAATGTGTGAAACATTACCATCGAGCTCAAATTTCTTAATCTCAATTTTAGTTGGACATGGTTTAGTCTATCTTGACATTGTTTCGTTGGTTCTTCATGTGAGTTTTAGTCATGTTCTAATATGACTAAATTACCATAATAATAACAAAAATAGAATTACCTTTCCATTCATCTACATGATGCCTACGAATCTAGTTGTTGATGGGAGCAAATTTAGAAATTCTTGTGTTAGCCGGAACGTGTGAGGATGCTCTAGCAAGGCAAATGACAACTATGGTTGTAGATTACTCATTGGCAGTCGTTGATCTTCAGCAGTGAATATAAGTTTCTTCTGCTTGCTGATGTTCCCACGTGTGTCATGGCATGGTCAAACTTCATAGCAATTGTAGTCTTGAAGAAAGATAAGCCCTTATAGGATTATTTAGCCATATTCAATCGGGCTACACTTGGCTGAAAAGACCTTCAAATGTACGTTGTCGTTACCACATTAATGAATGGGATATCCAGAGTGATAATAACTACAGTTAGGGTGCAAGTTTTAATAGAAAACCATTATATATCAATTCAGTATATCCAGAGTGATAATAAACAACAATGGCAAGAAGTTTGACAACCACAACTTTAACATTTTTTGTGAGATTTATCACATTGACCACCGACTTACTTTTATCGCTCACCCTCACTCAAATGGGGAGGCTGAAGTAACGAATCAGACAATATTGAAGGATTTTAAAATAAAATTGAAAAAAGAAAAAAAGGGCTATGAACAGATGATGAGGACTCTAAGAAAATGCCAACTTAGTTAGGACGTCCTAGTGCAAATATTGAGTCCCCAAATCTAGGCAAGCTTTATGTTAGTACACAGACTTTATTTACAATCGATTGAATCGGGGGCTCCAAATTTCTCCTATTACATCAAAAGGCCCAAGGGGATAGAAGTTGAGTAAGAGAAAAGCAAAAAATTGTTTAAAGTTCACAATTGCTCTATGGTTCTAGTGGCGAGCTTTCAAAACCAACTAAATTGGTTAAGGCTCAAATTTACTAGACCGCACGCTCAGCATATCAAAAAGGCCAAAAGGCTAGGCTGCGAGTAAGAAAATCAACAAATTGATTATAAGTCAAAATCAATCTACGATCATAGGAGTGAGTTTTCAAAACCAAAAAATTGGTTAAGATTCAAAATTACTAGACCATGCCCTCAATACATCAAAATTGTCCAAGGGGCTAGGCGTTGAGCAAGAAAACAAAAAATTGGTTAAAATCTCAAAAATTGCCAATTGAAAGTGCATGACTAAAATTCACTAACCAAACTCGAAATTGTCCAAACTATTAAGTAGCGAGTAATGACAATGACCGACAAAGCTAACGCCTTTGATTGCTATGAGTCGCCAAGCAGCCGACCATGTATGCGATCGACATATGGTATGTCGACTGTATGGTATGTCAATCCTAGCTTGTTAGCATTTTAATCAGCAATTCTTAGATTCTAATGGGACGATTAGCCTATTCACAAACAAAACAAAAAAAAAATGCTAATATGGAAGGAAATAGAATGCACATTGAAATATATTCATTCAACGACATAATTATAGGTCATTTAATTTAAAAATCAACAATGATAAGCGAAGCAAAATACAAGATATGTCTACATCCTGAACCAAGAAAAACCATGAGTTTATAAATGACAAAAAGTGACAACAATCAAAGATACGAGAAAGCAAATAATCTATAAGAGAAACTAGATCAGTCCAGGTGTGATGTTCCTTTACCTTCTTTTCTGGATGCCTTGGTTGCCTATTCTTCTTCTCCACGTCGGGCCAGAAATTGATCGTAGTCTGAAGAGTCAATAGACGGATGCTCAATAGCTACCCACTTCTTGGTCAAGGCAATAGAGCTACCATCGTCTTAGCCTAGTACGCGTTCATGTTTCTAGAGAATTTTGAAGAGCCCTCGTATCACTCTTTGGTGTCATCTTGTGCATAGGCTAGAGAGGAACACAGACTATCATTCTTCTTTTCCTACTTACCAACTCGGAACTCCAACTCCTTAATGCGGGCTTCTGAGGCATCAAAAGACTTTTTCAAGGTTGAAATTTTCTTTTTAAAGTGGCTCAACTCTTTAGTTTTATCCTCCTCAAGAGTCTTCATTTCTGCGACTAAAAGGCGATCAGCTTCGACGAGTGAATCCTGCATTATCAAAGTCTGAAAGGAAAAAAGTAAGGTGAAATCATATCAGTATGAAAACTCACATAGAAGCATAAATAAGAAATCATATAATTAGAAAAAACCCATTGATAGAAGAATAAATAAAAAGTCAGGCCCCCGAGAGGAGGCCTTCTTCGCCTTCTACCTAAGCTGCACAAGAAAAGCCCAAACCCATTCCCAGGGAATAGTGAAGCTTCATAGGATCCAATAAAGTGAAATGAAAGGAATACCCGTCCGTTGTAGATGGCAAAGACCTTCTCTAATCGTCAATTTTGCACCTGGCCAAGCTTTTAGCATGATGAAGGATGATACAAGCCTTGATCATAACAATATCATGCTCGTCTTGAGTCATAGGATATCTAAAGTTCGGGAGGAGAGAACCTTCACGTTCAAGCCCAATCTAATTGCGACTCGAGCTGTCCCTTCAACCTCACGCGGTGGCATGGATTCTTCAAGCTCATCCAACACATATAAAGGTTTCTTGCCTATGCATTTTCCTTTTCCTTATCAGCAACCTTTATTTTTATTTTTTAGGGTACATGGCCCTCATCACTCTCGAGCTCGGGCTCAGGTAACGAGCTTAACATCCCCGCTAAGTCAAAATCCATAACTGTATACATACAATAAATTTATCTGGCATAATATATAAGGAAAAAGATACATGCAAAAGTAGAAGTAAAGGCAATAAAGTAAAGCAAACCGGTAGATTGACCATTCCCAACATTAACTTGTTCCTTACGGTCAATATTTGAGATGTAATGGGTGTGGAAGGCGATAGACAAGAAAATTGTCATTTTTGGTCTTCAAAGAAAGGAGTAAGCTCTACGGGACTATCAAAAAAAGGAATTTGGGGTGTCTCCAAAGAGTATTGAATAGAAATTGGCCTTTGCCAGGTCGAACAAAAAAGAATTGAGAATTCCATTCATTGTTGAAATTTCTGCACTAAGGAAAATGTAAATGAATCCTAAAGGTGAAGTAGACATAAAATTGTACTTGGGGTGGACTATGTAACTTAAAGACACCCCTAAAGAACTTAATGGATTGTAGAATCTCTTTACTAAGGCAAATGTATAAGAAATATAGTGCATTCTCCATATGTTAATTTTTATCTGACTAAGAGTAAGATGAAATTTGCTGCAGATTGAGATATAAAAAGGATGGAGAGGGAATATCAAACCTCCATATATACAATCCTTGTACATAGCAATCTCGCGAAGATTAGACACTAGAAGCTCATTTTTTGGATTTAGGGGCTCTATATACATAATCAACATGGGTGTATCGATCAAGCAATTGACTTGACTTGACTGACAAATTATAAGAGGTAGGCCCCTTTGGAATGTCAAGGACCACCACCTCACCTGCAAGATTTCGCCCAATTTCAAAATTTTGATTGAGATTTGAAGGAACCAATGTGAGTTTTAGGAAAATGCAAATAAAAAACATTGGGATGAATGAGATTTGTTGGACGACCATACCTTCAAGGGAGTCGATCGACCCCTCAAAGGATGGGCCAGCTGAATCTATCCAACTTAACTTCTACCCCCATTATTTGAACAAGGATAAATTGACCCATTTGATGTAGAAGAAAGAGATTTTGACATTTATTGACTAGAACAAAAAGATAATACTACTTTATACATGGAGATAGAGTGAGACTACCTAAAGATGAAAGAAATTTCACTGAAAATATGAGTGGATAAAGGAATTACCTAGAGGAGAAAGAGGATGAAAAAGACATTATTATTTTGCAAGAGAGAAAAAAAGGTGAGCAAATGAGACTATCATCTCCTCTATATAGATGATTTTTTTGGGAGGAAAATTTCTCCCAGCAATTAATCTACTTATGGGTTGCCAAGTGCCCAATGCAACAGGGCCTATAAATCTCCATTATTTGGAGTAATCGATCCATTTATGTCCCACAAAATGTAAATACATGACGGGAGGGTTAAAAAATGCTTATAATTGCTCTGGGAACATAGAATAATAGAGATACTGCCTCTTAACGATATGTAACGATTCAACCTCTGCGCCGAAACCGTTATATCATACGTACTGTCCGCTTTGGGATGAACATAGCCCACTTATCCCCTCATAGGAACCTTTTTTACAATATTTTTCTGGCTCTCTTTTTACCCACCTTAAAGTAATTTATTCTCCACTTAACCCAATAACTAATTTTTACACCAAAGGTACAACCGGGAAGATAGCCTCAGAATTTTTCTTGCAAGTATATAACTGTTCATCGAGCTTATTTTTTTCTCAAAAATATATTAATATATGGAATATTTTTCACGTAAATTGCTTTATCGTTAATAAACACCATACATAGCCATATTTATATGGATAAAATGTAAGCCTTAGATTTGTTTCTAGTGGAAAGTACACCCAAAATATTTTAAAAATTTACACATTGATAATCTTATTACTAAAATTAATCGGAAATCACCGAATTTATGATACAATTTTAATCACTTTACTCGATATTTATGACATGTATCCACATTTCACTCACAAAATTTTGGGCTATGCTTCATACTGTTTGAGAAGCATAATTCCTAAGGCTTAATAGCACAAAATGTCCCTACGTTTGCCTTGTAGTGTTCAAAACGTCCATACGTTTCAAAGTTTTACATTTTCACCCCTATTTTCATGTTTCATTGTGAAAAATGTCATTTTCACCAAAATTTAATGTAAAATGATCAATATACCCTCCTATTTAAATAAAAAAATAAAAATAAAGAACAAATTGCAATCTTACTCCTAAACTTTTTAAAAAATGCAAATGAGTCCAAATAAATTACAAAAATGCTTAATAACACAAAATGTCCTTACGTTTGACCTGTAGTATGCTTTCCCTATGTTTCAAATTGGTGACTATGACTTTTTTTGCAATGAAACGTAGAAATAGGGCTGAAAATACAAAAAAAATTGAAATGTAGGGACGTTTTGGACACTACATAGCAATTGTAGAGACATTTTGTGCTATTAATTAAAATATTAAGAATAAAAAAAAAAAAAAAACTTTCTCTTCTCTTCTTTACCAAATGGGGCCGCCATTTGAGAAACCAAAATATTTCGGCCAACCATCACCCAAACCTCCGAACCTTCATATCACTGGAAAACCATCACTCCCTTCTACACATACCACCTAACATCCAACTTCATGCCAACAGATTTGGTCGGAATTGCAAGCCAAAATACCCATACTGGCGGCACCACCTATTTCGGAGTGACCCATGTAATTTTCAACACACCAATCGACTATACTCACCAGGGCATATCTCTTCATGGTCTTAAAATATCAACAGATGCACAAAATCAAAATTTACAGTAACATCTTTCAATTTCTTATTAGACAATAACTGGGCAAAAATTTTGAGACATATTAGAATGAAATTGATGGAAGCCCATTGTATAGTAGGTGTGGCGTGATATGGTAAAGCCGGAATGGGTGGTCCGTGACAGTGGGAACCATTGCTGGTGGGAAACAAATCTGTTGGCATTAAGGTTGAATATTCGGTGGTATGTGTAGAGGGGAGTGACCCCTTTCTGGTGGTATGGATATCCGACTTTTTGAGATGTAGTTTGTTGGAGTTTTTTGGCTTCTAAAGTGACGGCTCCATTTGGAAAAGAAGATAAGAGAGATAGAATTTTTTTTTGTTATTTTTAATATTTTAATATCGTTTAATGGCACAAAATGTCCATACGTTTCAAATTTTTTCATTTTCATCACCGTTTCTACATTTCATTGTGAAAAACGGCCTTATCACCAATTTAAAACATAGTAACATTTTGCACACTATAGGTCAAACGTAGGGACGTTTTGTGCTATTAAGCATTTTCGTAATTTATTTGGACTCATTTGTACTTTTTAAAAAGTTTAGGAGTAAAATTGCAAATTGTTATTTATTTTTCTTTTCTTTTCTTTTTTTGTTTTATTTAAATAGGAGGGTGTATTGGTCATTTTACATTAAAATTTGGTGAAAATGACGTTTTCCGCAATGAATCGTGGAAATAAGGGTGAAAATGCAAAAATTTGAAATGTATGGACATTTTGCACACTACAAAGCAAATATAGGGACGTTTTATGCTATTAAGCTTAATTCCTAATTACAAACCTTGTCCAGGGCACAGGTTCATTGTCACATCTAACAAATAGGTATCTGCAGACCTGAATCTATAATGCAGAAAAGATAGCTGAAAAATCAACTGACCCATCAAAAGAAAAATAAAAAAGAAAATGGACCAAAATTATCAAGTATATATACCTACTTTCCATCTTTTCTCCAACACTTCTCTGCCCTGTAGACACCATCGCAGAGGTAGCCTTTCTCTAGGGCATAGGAGGGGAGGGACGCTTGTCCTCAGCTCTATTCATAAGAAATGAAGGCATGGTTATTGGAACGGAAGTAAGAAGAATAATTATAATAACAATCATAAGCACAAGCTATCAACCAGAGGTTTTTCTGTTGAATGTAGCATGACATTTTTACTATTAACACACTATATCTTTTGTAATCATTCCCTTACTTACTAGCACAAGTTGGTAGTATATTTTTTTAGTCATAGACCATATGTGCTATAGTATAAAGCTATCATTTGTATCGTCTTGTAGTAGGTGAAGTATGGAAGATATGTTGTATTTAAATTACTCTGTAATATCTATATATGATATGAAGAAGGTTGGACGATAACTCCTATTTTTTTTCTAGTTCTTTTCTTTCTTTTTGCTCTTCATTACAAACTAATATGTTTTGTTTGAAACTGGTAAGTTAAAATATAGTAAGTTGATATACGGTATGCTAGTCTATATCCGGTAAGTAAACTAAGTCCATATCCGGTAAGCTAGCCATATCCGGTAAGCTGAATCCAAATCCAGTAAGCTAAAGCTATATACGGTATACGGCCAGATTCGGTAAGAAGTCATACCCAGTGAGTTGAAGTGATATCCGGTATGCCAAGATCGAATCTGGTAAATTCATTTCCCGGTATTCTCTTTGAGCCAATAATCTTTCATGATATCAGAGCTACCTAATTTTTAGAAAGGGACCGCAAGAAAAAGAACTAAAGTGAACAAAAAGGAAAACACCAGCAGGTAAAAGTGAGTTGAAAGGATGGCATCAACAGGCTTCTCAGCACCTGTACCCTTAGTATTCAATGGTGAAAATTACAACTTCTGGGCTGCAAATATGAAGGCCTGTCTTAGGACCTATGACCTTTGGGAGATAACGGAGATGGGTATTGAACCTCCACCGTTGAGAGCAAACCCCACAATTGCACAAATCAAACAACACAATGAAGATGTTGCTAGGAAATTTAAGGCTCTCTCTTGCATACAGTCTGCTATATCAGATGCCATTTTCACAAGGATAATGATTTTTGAAATGGCAAAAGAAGCCTAGGATAGACTCAAGGAGAAATTCCAAGAAAACGAGAGAACAAGACAGATGCAAGTGTTCAATCTGAGAAGAGAGTTTGAGACCTTGAAAATGAAGGAAACTGAGGTGGTGAAAGACTTTGCAGACCGGTTGATGAAGGTTGTAAATCAGATTAGGCTGTTAGGAGATGATTTTTCAAACAAAGAGTGGTGGAGAAGGTTATGATCAGTCTACCATAGAAGTTTGAAGCTAAGATATCATTTCTTGAAGATTCAAGAGATCTATCATCAATCACTTTAGCTGAACTAGTTAATGCCCTTCAAGCAACAGAGCAAAGAAGGTTGATGAGACAAGAGGAACAACAAACAGAAGGAGCCCTGTTTGTTAAAACAAAGTACAAAGCTCAAACAAGCTTTGATACGAAGAAACCTCATGCTAAAAAGAAAGATGCTGAAGACAGCAACAGGCAGCAAACAAAGAGGATAAATTTCCTCATTGTAAAAGAAAGGCCCATTCACCTAAATGGTGTTGGTACAAGCCTAAAGTTCAGTGTAGAGGTTGCAAATAATTTGGTCATATGGAAAAGGCTTGCAAAAATAACATGGGGAAACAAGCGCAGCAACATGCAAAAATGGCAAAAAATTAGGAAGAAATGCTTGATGAACATTTGTTCTATTCCATCAAGGCTTGCAACAATGTTGAAACTTGGTTATTAGATAGTGGTTGCACTCATTACATGACTGCAGACTCCAGCATCTTTGTTGATTTAAATGAAGCCTACAAGTCTAGAGTTAAAATGGGAAATGGAGAATTTGTTGATGTGAAAGGCATTGGAGTAATTGTTGTTCAAGCTTCAATAGGTATCAAACACATACTTGATGTTCTGTACGTACCTGATATTGATCAAAACTTAGTTAGTATAGGGCAATTGTTTGACAAACATCATGTCTTGATGTTTAAAAATAAACCTGCACTATACTAGATGGAAATTGACAGGAGTTAATGACAATTCAAATGAAGAATAGAAGCTTTCCTATAGATTGGAAAAATATCACTACACATGCATGCTTAGCTGAAGAAAATGAGTCTTTTTTTTATAGTATAGACGATTTGGTCATGCTAGCCTCACTTCACTTAGGCAAATGTATGACTTAAATCTAGTTGAAAGCTTGCCTGAAATCAATGATGATGCCTGTGTTTGTGATGTCTGTCAACTCAGAAAGCAAACATGGCTACCATTTCCTAAAAATCAGTTAAGGAGGGCCACCACTAAACTAGAATTGGTGCATTCAGATATCTGTTGACCAATGAGAACTACTACTTTGAATGGCAGCAGGTACTTCATCATCTTCATTGATAATTTCTCTAGAATGTGCTGGGTTTATTTCCCAAAAGCTAAGTCTGAGACTGCAGCTATATTCCAAACATTAAAAAACATGGTGGAGAATGAAAATGGCTGTAAAATGATGTGATCCGGGTTGCATCATAAACTCATGAAAGTTTGGCAAATGAGCGGAAAAGATCTAAGTCGGGTTCGGGTTTTCAAGGAATAAAAAAATTCGTACAATTGCTTGTTCGAGTTACGGGGCACAACATGTTGGAGATGACGCGCCAAAGACCAAGTTTTATGTTAGCGTAGAAGACCGAAAAGACTTGGATCAACGTGATAAAGCTGACCAAAGATATTTTGGCAAATCGGACGCACAAAGGCCTGTATTGGACGTTCGGTAGGGTCGTCCAGTAGAACCGAATTTTAGGCGATTTCTTTCTATTTGACTAGGATCCGTTATTTTGACAAGTTTTCTTAATTTTAGACTCTATTTTTTTTTTTTACTATATTTCCTTAGTTTAGTATAAATAGGACTTTATAATTCCTTGTATGGACCTTTTGACATTATTTTGAGAGAATTCAATATTATTTGAGAGTTTTATTCCTCCATATTTTGATGGCTTCAAGTTCTAACTTGAACTTATCAAAAGGAGATTTCAATCCTTTTGTGGCGTTCCCACTTCATGGTTCTTGTTTCGAGTAATCAACGGGTAGATTTCTTGCGTGGAATCTTGGTTCTTGGTATGGGTAGAACAACAGGTCGGGTTGATCTTTGCGCGATGTGATTTCTAGCTTTCTTGGGTTGGATTCATTTTGTTCGTGGGTTCCCAAACTTGTTTTTGGTCGGGTTCACATCAAGTAATATCAAAGTACAATTCTAGAATTCAGGTCATCTATTTTTTTAATTTTTTTTTTTAATTTTTGTTTTTAGCAAAAAAATACTGTTCATCCGTACTGTTCAACAAAAAAAAATTTCAATTTTATTATTTTGATTTTGAGTCATTATTTTTCATATAATTGTATTGTTAATTGTCTCTAGATTTATTAGTTAGTTGTTATTAGTTCCTGCAACAAAAAAAAGGGAGACAAAAAAAAGGAGACAAAAAAAGAGAGAAAAAGAATGGTCTCTACATCTTTGAACGTTTAGAGGCAATTCAAATTTAGAGTGTGAGTCTTTTGTTGTTTTTGCATTCGAGTAAATACTTCAGTCCGTATAAATTGTGTTGGTTATCCGAAACTTGTGTTGTGGTGGTGATCACTGCGGAATTGCATTCCATTTGGTTGAGATCGATTATTTCTGGAGCTACTGAGAAAGGAGGACGAACGGCAAAAGACAAGAGTGGTGAGCTCAATATCGGGTAAAAGTCAAACTCAAGTGATGCACGAGTGCAAACACGTGATGTAACTTATTTTGCTTTCTTGTTCTTCATTTTTATTAATTTTTGAATTTTTAAGTAGTTGCAAACTATATATACATACATAGATGAAAATATTAATAGAGGGGTGAGGAACAAGCTGTGCCTAAGGGATTTTATATAGAACTTATGGATAGTATGCGGGCTACAAATCTTAGGTTTGATCAATTGGATGTGGCAGTTGAACGTATTAGCAACGATGTAGCTAGGCATGAAACTTTGATTGATAGTCAGCAGCGAGGGACGCCCCGAAGGGTTCCTCGTGGGGGTAGAGGAGATAAGAGAGGACGAAAACTTATGGCTGAATTTGATGAGGAATTTGAGGAAGTGAGTGCAAGGAGTGATGATTATTATTTGGAAGGTGATATGGGGTGAATGAGGAATAGGGGAGATAGGTTTGATCGAGGGATTGATAGAAATCTAGGAAGCATTAAACTGAATATTCCAACTTTCCAAGATAGGAGTGGTCCCGAGGCTTATTTGGATTGGGAAAAGAAGGTGGAATTAGTGTTTGATTGCCACAATTATTCGGAGGAGAAGAAGTCAAAGTTAGCTGTAGTGGAGTTTACTGATTACGCTATTATTTGGTGGGATTAGTTGACGACTAGCCCTAGGAGGAACTTGGATAGGCCGATTGAGATGTGGGGAGAGTTGAAGGCTTGTATGAGAAAACGGTTTGTACCGGGACATTATTACCGGGACCTCCATAAAAAATTACAAACTCTTTCTCAGGGGTCTAGGAGAGTGAATGATTACTATAAGGAAATGGAGGTGACAATGATTAGAGCGAACATAGAGGAGGATCGGGAGGCTACCATGACTCGGTTTCTGAACGGGTTGAATAGGGACATCGCCAACGTAGTGGAGTTGCAACACTATTTTGAATTGGATGACTTAGTACATGTAGCTATAAAGGCGGAGAGGCAAATTAGGAGAAAAATGGTAGTTAGGCATACTGCAAAACCCAAATGGAGTGGTGGTAATAGGAATGGTCGGGTGATTACTAGGAAAAAGGTTGAAGTGCCTAAGTTTAAGGAGGAGGTGAATAAAAATAAACCAAACATCGAGTCTCAAACAGGTAGGTCAAGAGATATTAAATGTTTTAAGTGTTTGGGTGTGGGGCATGTTGCTTCACAATGTCCAAATCGACGGGTAATGACCCTTAGGGAGAATGGAGAGATTGAGTCGGATGATGGGAATGAGAGTGACAGTATGCCTGAGTTGGAGGATACTAAGGGTGAAACTTGTGTGGAATACCCAGTAGGGGAATCATTGGTAGTGATGCGTGCTCTTACTACGGAAATGAAGGTAGATGGTGAAGAGCAGCAACGAGAGAATTTATTTTACACTAGGTGTCATGTTAAGGATAATATGTGCAGTTTGATTATAGATGGAGAGAGTTGTACAAATGTGGTTAGCACAACCCTTGTAGGAGAGTTGGGTTTACCTCTCATGAGGCATCCACAACCCTATAAATTGGAATGATTGAATAGTTGTGGAGATGTTCGGGTTACCAGGAGGGCATTGGTGAACTTTAGCATTGGGCGGTATAGTGATGAGGTGTTATGTGATGTGGTTCCAATGCATGCGTGGCATCTCTTGTTGGGTTGGCTAGGCAATACGATAGGAGGGTGGAACATGATAGATTTTTGAATAGGTACAACTTTGTGAAGAATGGAAAAACTATTACACTTGTTCCTTTAATACTACAGCAGGTCCATGAGGACAATTAAAATTGAAAAGTGAGCGAGAGAGCAAAAATAAAGATCGAAAAAATGAGGGCATGAGAGAAGAAAGTAAGATGGCTAAGAGTGAGAAAAAAGGAGTAGAGTTACAAAAGAGAGAAGCGAGAGAAAAGTCAAAGAGGAGAGAAAATTCTAAGGTGAGCTTGTATGCAAGAAAAGTCAAGTGTGAGAGGGTTTTAGTGAGAGCTAACAATCCTTCCCTCAATTTGGAAATTTCTCCTTTGTAGGAATTCAAGAACGTGATACATGGCGAGATATTTCATGGGGTGCCATACATTGACTATCCATTTGAAGCAGGATACATAGAGAAATTGGTGAGTAACTGTGAAGATGGTTGTGACCACGCCAAGGTAACCTATCAAAATCTTGCACCTAGGCTAGAATTTGGAATAACTCATGGGATTGGACTTGTACATTGGTTATGCACTCTTAAAAGTGATAATGCATTTGATAATTCTATGAGTAGGGTCAGTTCGGTGTCACATGCATTTATGGAAAATTTCTTGCTTGTCTATGATATGCACTTGTTATATTACAAAGTTCTAGTGTACTACACCGAGTTAATCATATGTGCTAGGCAATTAGGTTGCATTATTAGGAGTTGTATGCAAGTGTATTTGAATTCCTATTTTGATATTATTACTTGTCCTAGGTTGGATTTATGGAATGTGTTAGGAATATGTTTAATGTCTATTATTTCCATTCCACGTGTCCATCTAACAAGAGGTTTTAATCTACTAGCATTGTACAATTCCATGACTTTATGTATTGGTGTTAATATTAGCTTTGGTGAAAAGCAGGTGATCATTATGCCATTGAGTAGAGTCTTATTTGATCCAGGTGATGATAGTTGGATGAACATATCTACTAGGCGGATGCGAATTCAAAGAAGGTCGAGGCTTCATCCTAGAGGAGGAGGACCTTTTCATATCTTTGCTATGCGGGAAATCAATGGATACAACTTGATTCTTTGGGGTAAGTTAGTGTTCGTTGGCATTTTTGAAGTTTCTAATGTTGCTTCGTTTGATGTAGGTTAGGATTCGAGTTCAAATCTTTTCGAAGAGGGAGGGGATGATGTGATCCAGGTTGCATCACAAACTCACGAAAGTTTGGCAAATGAGCTAAAGAGATCTAAACCGGATTCGGGTCTTCAAGGAATAAACAAAAGCCATACAATTGCTTGTTCGAGTTACGGGGCATAACATGTTGGAGACGACGTGCCAAAGACCAAGTTTCATGTTGGGGTCAAAGGCTGAAAAGACTTGAAACAACGTGATAAAGATAACTGAAGATATTCTAGCCAACAGGACACACAAAGGCCTACTGGACGCATCCTACCGGACGTCCGATAGTTAAGGCTATGAAAACTCTGTCCATCTGGATGCACTGTACGGGACGTCTGGTAGAATCAAATTTTCGATGATTTCTTTCTATTTGATTAGGATTGGTTATTTTGGCAAGTTTTCTTAATTTTGGACTCTAAAATTCGTCTTTTTACCATATTTCCTTACTTTAGTATAAATTGGACTTTATTATTCATTGTATGGACCTTTTGACCTTATTTTGAGAGAATTCAATATTATTTGAGAGTTTTATTCCTTCATATTTTTTGTAGCTTAAAGTTCTAACTTGAACTTATCAAAAGGAGATCGCAAGCCTTTTGTGGCGTTCGCACTTCACGGTTCTTGTTCTGGGTAATCAATGGGTCAAATTTCTTGCGTGGAATCTTGGTTCTTGGTACGGGTCAAACAACGGGTCGGGTTGATCTTTATGCGACGTGATTTCTAGCTTTCTTGGGTTGGATTCATCTTCTTCGTGGGTTCCCAAGCTTGTTCTTGGTCGAGTTCACATCACAAAATCAAGGCAATAAGGACTGATAATGGATCTGAGTACAGTTGCAGACAATTTGATGATTTCTGTAAGGCTGATGGTGTTAAACATCAGTTAACCATTCCTTATACCTCTCAACAGTATGGAGTCAGTGAAAGGAAAAACAGAATGGTGATGGAGATGTCCAGGTGCTTATTGATAGAGAAGAAAATACCTAAGGAATTCTGGGCTGAGGTAGTCAACAATGCTATCTATCTTCTCAATTGACTATTAACTAGGTCTTTGGAGAAAAGGACACCATATGAGGCTTGGTATGATGCTAAATGTGAAGTCTCACACTTAAAGGTGTTTGGGAGTGTGTGCTACACTCATATTCCTGATGCAAAGAGGGACAAACTCAGTAACAAAGTAGAAGTTGGTATACTGGTTGGCTATTGTAACAATGCCAAAGGTTATAGAGTGTTCAATCCTCAGTTGAAAAAGATAATCTTAAGCAATAATATTAAGGTTGATGAAAGTGCCACATGGAATTAGGATGCAAACTCACTGGTTAAAAAGAAAACCAGTAATGTGATTTCACAAAACACAAATGAAGAAAGTGAAGAGGGTGAATTGAAACCTGATGATAATGATGATTCAGAATCAGATGATAGCAGGGTGAAAATGAGACCTATAGCAGATGTCGATGCTAGATGTAATGATGCAATTGTGGAACCTGCAAGCTTTGTTGAAACTTCAAAATCATCTAAGTGGATGGCTGCAATGGAGGAAGAAATCAGGATGATAGAAAAGAATGACGCCTGTGAATTATCTGATAGACCTTAGAATAAGCAAATGATTGCGATTAAGTGGGTGTACAAAACGAAACAGAACCCCAATGGATCAGTTAACAAGCTAAAAGAAAGGTTGGTTGTCAAGGGGTATACACAGCAATATGGAGTAGACTTTACTGATACATTTCTCCTAGTTGCAAGGTATGAAATAATACGGTTGCCGATAGCAATGGCAGCTAAAAAAGGATGGAAAATCTTTCAGTTAGATGTGAAATCAGCACTCCTAAATGGTCGTTTAAATGAAGAAATCTTTATTGAACAGCCTGAAGGTTTTGTAACTGATGGAATGGAGGATAAAATTTATCTTCTAAAGAAGGCATTGTATGGATTAAGGCAAGCTCCAAGGGCTTGGTACAGTAGGATTGATAAACATCTAATATGTCTTAGCTTTGTTAAAAGTGTGAATGATGAGAAAAAGGACCTGGTAATCATATCATTATATGTGGATGATTTATTGATTACAAGCAGCAATCTTGTATTGATTGAAGGTAGGATGGCTGATTTAAAGAAAGCTTTTGAAATGACAAACTTGGGAGAAATGCAATATTTTATGTGAATGGAGATCAATCAATCTGATCAAGGGATTTTTATATGCCAGAAGATGTATGCTAAGGAAATCTTGAAGAAGTTTAGTATGGAGAATTGTAAACCGGTAGCAACTGCTTTGATTCAGAATGCAAGTTTGCTGAAGAATAATGATGCCAAGAAAATAGATGCCAAGGTTTATAGGAGCATTGTTGGATGACAGCTCTACCTCACAGCAACTAGACATGACTTGACTTATGCTACAAATATCATTTCCAGATTCATAGAAGGGCCTAGTGAATTCCATTTTTAGACATCTAAAAGAGTCTTGAGATATGTTAAAGGAACGGCGGATTTGGGAATCTGGTTTAGATGGTCAGAAGGCTGGAAGTTAACTAGTTATACTGATAGTGATTGGACTGGAAGTCCAGATGATATGAAGAGTACATCAGGATATATATTCTATGTTGGATCAAGCATCATTTGTTGGAATTCATCAAAGCAAAAAATAATGGCTCAGTCGACTATAGAAGCTGAATACATTGCTGTATCAGAAGCCACCAACCAAGCTGTTTGGTTAAGAAAAGTGCTGGAAGACTTAAAGCATAAACTAGATGAAGCTACCATCATATTTTGTGACAATCAAAGTGCAGCAGCAATGGTTAGGAACCCATTGTTCCATGGTAGAACCAAGCATATCAAGATTAAACACTATTCAATCAGGGAGGCACAAGAAAGAAAAAATTGAATTGGTACATGCAAATCAGATGAACAACTTGCTGATATTCTAACTAAGTCATTGGGGAAAAGAAAGTTTGAAACATTAAGAGATCTTTTTGGTATTTTCAGTAAAAATATCAAGGAGGAATGTTGAATGTAGCATGACATTTTTACTATTAACACACTATATCTTTTGTAATCATTCCCTGATTTACTAGCACAAGTTGGTAGTATATTTTTTGAGTCATAGACCATATGTGGTTTGGTGTAAAAGCTATCATTTGTAAGGTCTTATAGTAGGTGAAGTATGGAAGATATTTTGTATTTAAATTACTTTTTAATGTCTATATATATCAATGAAGAAGGCTGGACGATAGCTCTTCTTTTTTCCCAATTCTATTATTTCCTTTTGCTTTTCATTACAAACCGGTATGTTTTGTTCGAAACCGGTAAGTTAAAATACAGTAAGCTGATATACGGTATGCTAGTCTATATCCGGTAAGTGAACTAACTCTATATCCGGTAAGCTAGCCATGTCCGGTAAGCTGAATCCAAATCTAGTAAGCTAAAGCTATATACGGTATATGGCCAGATTCGGTAAGAAGTCATACCCGGTGAGTTGAAGTGATACCTGGTATGCCAAGATCGAATCCGGTAAATTCATTTTCTGGTATTCTCTTTAAGCCAATAACCTTTCATTTCTATGTTGAATAATAATAAGAATCCTCAATTATTAAAGTGTGCAAGCTGTGAAGTGGAGTATGACTTGCACATTCCACATTGGCTTCAGATTTAAGATGTAGAGTAGTCTACAAATTAACTGGCTGACCTACTACTACCTACTATTGTATGGTTTTAATTGGAGCCTTATGTACTAGAAAGACTTTAAAATACTATGAATTTGAACTCAGAAATGTATACTACATAAAATCATGGGAATTAATACATCCTTCAAATAAGTTGGAGTAAGAAATGATACATGGAATTTAACTATAATAAATTTAGAAGTACCTACGAATAGACATTATAAGCTTGAATCTAGAGACACCCAAAAGGAAGCGTATCATATACTTGAGCTCCTATTTTATATAAAAAGGGATAATAGAGTTGATGTTAATCAAAACATCAAGGTAGGTTAGTTGATGTGGAGGAGATCCTCTAGGGTTTTGTGTGATTACTAATCCATATATGACAGCATCAAAAATGCTATTAGACTATTAAAGAAGGTCCGAATAAATTAGTGTCACTACGGTGATATTGCCAAAGATGGGTTTGTGGAGAAGAATGAGAAATGAACACATTCGCAAATTAGTCAATTGTGCGTCAATGGAAAAACTACAAGAAAATAGTTTAAGACGATTTTAGCAAATTTACTGGAAGTGCATAGGAAAAATTGATAGACATCATTAATAGCAATCCAAGAGAAAGGGACAGACTTAATCATGCAGGCTGAAGTGATTATAAAGGAATTGTTGAATGTAACATGACATTTTTACTGTTAACATGTTATATCTTTTTGTAATCATCATTCCCTGATTTTCTAGTACATGTTGGTAGTATATCTTTTAAGTTATGGACCATGTGTGGTATGGTGTTAAAGCTATCATTTGTAATGTCTTGTAGTAGGTGAAGTATAGAAGATTATTTGTACTTAAATCTCTATGTAAAGTCTAGATATATCTATGAAGAAAGTTGGCCGAGTGCTTCTCTTTTTTTCCCAGTTCTTTTATTTCTTTTTGCTCTTCATTACAAACCGGTATGTTCTGTTCTAAACCGATAAGTTAAAATATAGTAAGCTGATATACGGTATGCTAGTCTATATCCGGTAAGCTAGCCATATCCGGTAAGCTGAATCCAAATCTAGTAAACTAAAGCTATATATGGTATATGGCCAGATTCGGTAAGAAGTCGTATCCGGTAAGTTGAAGTGATATCCGGTATGCCAAGATCGAATCCGGTAAATTCATTTTTCGGTATTCTCTTTGAGCCAATAATCTTTCATGGTATCAGAGCTACCTATTTCTTAGAAAGGGACCGTAAGAAGAAGAACTGAGTAAACAAAAGGGAAATCGCCAGCAGGCAAAAGTGAGTTGAAAAGATGGCATCAATAGGCTTTCTCAGCATCTCTACCCTCAACCTTCAATGGAGAAAATTACAACTTATGGGTTGCAAAGATGAAGGCTTGATGAGATCCCAGTTAGGGGATATCATAGAACTCGCGGAATTGATTTCGAAAATGCCGAGAAATTCCAAATTCAGATTATAGATGATAGGATGTCGACGGAGATTATTGAACCAAGCAACCAAGCAAGAACGGAGTTTGAAAGACCTCTTGATCACAAAACCAACAAACCTCGATTTGCGAACGCCACAAAGATTGCTTAATCCTTTGATAAGTTTTAGGTTTTGGATTTGAACCCAACGTGGTGAACCAAACAACCTAACGATAACAAAGATGTGTTGAACCCCTTGATTACACAATGAATAACCCACGATCCGATGTTTGAACGCCACAAATATAATTAAATATTTGATAAGTTTGATTTGTGTTCATTCAAGAACATTGGAGAGAAAATCTCAATTTAATTCATATCAAAGTTAATGTTTACAATGAAATAAAATCCCTATTTATACTAAAGTAATAAATCCTAAGAAATATGGAAAATATGAAATTTAAGAGTCCTAGAATATAGAAATTACCAAAAATAAGAATTATAGTCAAAATAAACAATCTCACCAAAAATAGAAAATTCGGCTTGATATGTTTCTAAGCGGTCGCTTAGAAGGTCAGTTTTGCTCCTTCAATTTTCGGTAGGCGACTGAGCGACCGCTTGGCCTGGATAACTAAGTTGTCGCTTGGTTATCCCAGTTGCTTCCTTCTTCGGCTGCTTCTAACACATTGATCCAATTCTTTTCGGCCTTCGACCCCAACATGAAACTTACTCATTGACATGTTGTCTTCAACCCCATGTGCCCCCTTTCCTGAGCATGCATTTGTATGACTTTGTACTAGGTCGTTAACCATGTTACCAGCCCTAAACACTTTCGAACGAGCCCTCAACTTCTTCTCAATGAACATTGCACTTTTGATCGCCCGGGGCCTATCCTAGATCATATGAAGGCCTATCTTAAGGCCTATAACCTTTGGGAGATAACGGAGATAGGTATTAAACCTCCACCGTTGAGAGGAAACCCCACAGTTGCACAAATTAAACAACACAATGAAGATGTTGCTAAGAAATTTAAGGCTCTCTCATGCATACAGTCTGTTATCTCAGATGTCATTTTCACAAGGATAATGATTTGTGAAATGGCAAAAGAAGCATGGGATAGACTCAATGAAGAATTCCAAGGAAACGAGAGAACAAGACAGATGCAAGTGCTCAATCTGATAAGAGAGTTTGAGACCTTGAAGAAGGAAACTGAGGTGGTGAAAGACTTTGCAGATGATGAAGGTAGTAAATCAGATTAGGCTGTTGGGAGATGATTTGTTAAACAAAAGAGTGGTGGAGAAGGTTCTTATTAGTCTACCAGAAAAGTTTGAAGTCAAGATATCATCACTTGAAGATTCAAGAGATCTGTCATCAATCACTTTGGCTGAACAGGTTAATGTTCTTCAAGCAACAGAGCAAAGAAGGTTGATAAGGTAGTAGGAACAAACAGAATGAGGTCTGTTTGTTAAAGGAAAGTGCAAAACTCAAACAAGCTTTGGTGCAAAGAAACCTCAGGTTAAAAAGAAAGAAGTTGAAGACAGCAACATGTCAGGAAACAAAGAGGATAAGTTTGTACATTGTCCTCATTGTAAAAGAAAGGGCCATTCACCTAAATGGTGTTGGTACAGGCCTGAAGTTCAATGTAGAGGCTGCAAACAATTTGGTCTTATGGAAAAGGATTGCAAAAATAAAAGGGGGAAACAGACGCAACAGTAGGCAAAAATGACTGAAAATCAAGAAGAACTTGTTGAGGAACATCTATTCTCTGTCATCAAGGCTTGTAGCAATATTGAAACTTGATTATTGGATAGTGGTTGTACTCACCACATGACTGCAAACTTCAGCATCTTTGTTGATTTAACAAAGCCTACAGGTCCAGAGTTAAAGTGGGAAATGGAGACTTTGTAGAAGTGAAAGGCATTGGAGTGATTTCTGTTCAGACCTCAACATTATCAAACACTTACCTGATGTTCTATATGTGCCTAATATTGATCAAAACTTAGTTAGTGTAGGGCAATTACTTGAGAAAAATCATGTTTTGATGTTTAAAAATAAAGCCTGCACTATACTCGATGGAAATGGACAGTAGTTAATGACAGTTCAAATGAAGAATAGAAGCTTTCCTATAGACTGGAAAAATATCACTACACATGCATACTTAGCTGAAGAAAATGAGTTTTCTTATGGCATAGACGATTTGGTCATGCTAACCACACTTCACTTAGGCAAATGTATGACTTAAATATAGTTGAAAGCTTGCCTGAAATCAGTAATGATGCCTGTGTTTGTGATGTTTGCCAACTTGAGAAGCAAACAAGGCTACCATTTCCTAAAAGTCAGTCAAGGAGGGCCACAACTAAACTGAAATTGTTGCATTCAGACATCCGTAGACCAACGAGAACTACCATTTTGAATGGAAGCACGTACTTCATCATCTTCATTGATGATTTCTCTAGAATGTGTTGGGTTTATTTTTTAAAAGATAAGTCTAAGGCTGCAGCTATGTTCCAAATATTCAAAAATATGGTAGAGAATGAAAGTGGTTGCAAAATAAAGGCAATAAGGACTGATAATGGATCAGAGTACATCTGTAGGCAATTTGATGATTTCTATAAGGCTGAAGGTGTTAAACATCAGTTAACCATTCCTTATACTCCCCAACAGAATGGAATGAGTGAAATGAAAAATAGAATGGTGATGGAGATGGCTAGGTGCTTATTGATAGAGAAGAAAGTACCTAAGGAATCTAGGCTGAAGCAATCAACACTATTGTTTATCTTCTCAACCGTCTGCCAACAAGATCTTTGGAGAAAAAGACACCATATGAGGCTTGGTATGATGCTAAACCCGAAGTTTCACACTTAAAGGTGTTTGGGAGTGTGTGCTATACTTATATTCTTGATGGAAAGATGGACAAACTCAGTGACAAAGCAGAAGTTGGAATACTTGTTGGCTATTGTAACAATGCCAAAGGTTGTAGGGTGTTCAATCCTCGGTTGAAAAAAAGATAATCTTTAGTAGGGATATTAAGGTGGATGAAAGTGCCACATGGAATTGGGATGCAAACTCATTGGTGAAAAAGAAAACCAGTAATGTAATTTCACAGAAAAGTGATGAAGAAAGTGAAGAGGGTGAATTGGAATTTGATGATAATGATGATTCAGAATTAGATAGTGGCAGGGTCAAAATGAGACCTCTAGTAGATCTCTATGCTAGATGTAATGTTGTAATTGTGGAACCTACAAGCTATGTTGAAGCTTCAAAATAATCTAAGTGGATGGCTGCAATGGAGGAAGAAATCAGGATGATAGAAAAGAATAACACATGGGAATTAGCTGATAGACCTCAGAATAAGCAAGTGATTGGGGTTAAGTGGGTGTACATAACGAAATTGAACCCTAATGGACCAGTTAACAAGCTAAAACCAATGTTGGTTGTCAAGGGGTATGCACAGCAATATGGAGTAGACTTCACTGATACCTTTGCTCCAGTTGCAAGGTATGACACAATACGGTTGCTGATAGCAATGGCAGCTCAAAAAGGATGGAAAATCTTTTCAGTTAGAAATGAAGTCAGCATTCTTAAATGGCTATTTAAATGAAGAAATCTTCATTGAATAGCCTAAAAGTTTTGTAACTGATGGAATGGAGGATAAAGTTTATCTTCTAAAGAAGGCATTGCATGGATTAAGGCAAGCTTCAAGGGCTTGGTACAGCAGGATTGATGAGGATCGAACCTGTCTTGGCTTCGTTAAAAGTGTGAATGAACAGACTCTTTATGTGAAGGAGGAGAAAAAGGACCTGGTAATCATATCATTATATGTGAATGATTTATTGATTACAAGCAGCAATCTTGTATTGATTGAAGGTAGGCTAGCTGATTTAAAGAAAGCTTTTGAAATGACAGACTTGGGAGAAATGCAATACTTTATGAGAATGGAGATTAATCTATCTGATCAAGAGATTTTTATATGCCAGAAGAAGTATGCTAAGGAAATCTTGAAGAAGTTTAGTATGGAGAATTGTAAGCCGGTAGCAACTCCTTTGATTCAGAATGTAAGTTTGCTAAAGAATGATGATGCCAAGAAAATAGATGCTAAGGTTTATAGGAGCATTGTTGGATGCCTGCTCTACCTCACAGCAACTAGACCTGATTTGACTTATGCTGCAAATATCCTTTACAGATTCAGAGAAGAGCCTAGTGAATTCCATTTCCAGGCAGCTAAAAGAGTCCTGGAACAGCGGATTTGGGAATTTGGTTTAGAAGGTCAGTAGGCTGGAAGTCCAGATGAAATTAAGAGCACATCAGGATATATATTCTATGTTGGATCAAGCATCATTTGCTGGAATTCATCAAAGCAAAAAATACTAGCTCAGTTGATTGCAGAAGCTGAATATATTGCTGCATCAGAAGCCACCAACCAAGCTGTTTGGTTAAGAAAAGTGCTGGAAGACTTAAAGCGTAAACCAGATGAAACTACCATCATATTTTGTGACAATCAGAGTGCAACAGCAATGGTTAAGAACCCAGTGTTCCATGGTAGAACCAAACATATCAAGATTAAATACCATTCAATTAGGGAGGAACAAGAAAGATAGGAAATTGAATTGGTACACTGCAAATCTGATGAACAACTTGCAGATATTCTAACTACGTCATTGGGGAAAGGAAAGTTTGAAACACTAAGAGATCTTCTTGGTGTTTCCAGCAAAAATGTCAAGAAGGAATGTTGAATGTAACATGATATTTTTACTGTTAACATGTTGTATCTTTTTGTAATCATCATTCCCTGATTTTCTAGTACATGTTGGTAGTATATCTTTTGAGTTATGGACCATGTGTGGTATGGTGCAAAAGCTATCATTTGTAATGTCTTGTAGCAAGTGAAGTACGAAAGATTTTTTGTACTTGAATCTCTTTGTATAGTCTATATATATCTAGGAAGAAAGCTAACTGAGTGCTTCTCTTTTTTTCCCAGTTCTTTTCTTTCTTTTTGCTCTTCATTACAAACCGGTATGTTCTGTTCTAAATCGGTAAGTTAAAATATAGTAAGCTGATATACGGTATGCTAGTATATATCCGGTAAGTGAACTAAATCTATATCTGGTAAGCTAAATCCAAATCCAGTAAACAAAAGCTATATACGGTATATGGCCAGATTCGGTAAGAAGTCATATCCTGTAAGTTGAAGTGATATCCGGTACGCCAAGATCGAATCCGGTAAATTCATTTTCCAGTATTCTCTTTGAGCTAATAATCTTTCAGGAATTAACAATTTAAGTCTTAGGCTCTATCTGTCAAACATTAAAAGTTACTAAAAAAAAACAACAATGGAAGTTTGTAGATCGAAAGTAGAGTGGATGGACAAAAGTTGTGGTGGAACTATGAAAATTTTCCAGTTTTATGATGTGTGTAAAAAAGATAGCAACGGAGCACCACGGGTCAAGAGAAATTCAGTTATCAATCAGCACATCAAAGAAAATTTTGATGGACTGGTGAACCTTCAAGAGACATCTTATGAATTTAGACTAAAGTCTACCTAGGTTAAAAAGAGAAAAAAAATTAATGTAGAAAATTTTAGAAGTAAAATTATGGCTTTTAATTTTCATTTAATGACATGACCCGTCCCGAGCCATCGTAATGGACTCGACACGTGACGTGCGCCGTAGATTCCAGCTAAATACCAGACCCACTACCAAGACAACTTGACATACTTTGACTGTGACATATTTTTAATTCATTTAAGTCCATATTTGATTAAGACTTTGACAATTTAACCTTTGACTTTTGACTAAAAAAATGGGTTGTTACATTTAAGGTTAGGATACAGATCAAGTTTCGGGTTCTCAGAAATAAAGCAAACTTGTATATCAGCTTTTAATTTGACATATTTGCCTTAGCCTATACTGTTAAAAGTATTGTAGTCTAATTAATTTTGTGTTTAGTTGAATAATCCCTGAGTTTTAGAGAATTAGTCAAGAGTTTGAAAGAGTCTTTTCTGTTGAACATTATTTTAGGAGAATCCCATGATCTTAGTGTTTGTTATTCATGGGACTTATCCCCTTTTTTCTTCTTCTGTCATCTCAAGTTGTAAGGCTATAAAAAGCCAAGTCCATTATTTAATAAAAGTGCTCTTCCATTGATATTCCAGAATATATAATATATACATTACCTTTTTCTTTGCTTACAAAAAAAAAAAGTTAACATGACTTATTATCAAAATAAGTAACCTTTCAAATAAGTTTAACCAATAAAATGAATGATATGGTCACTATTTAATAAATCACTAACCATATTGCAAACCTTAGAGTCTGTTTGAGCCCCATTTTTTTCATTAAGAATGCATTTTGAAATAGTAAATTGATGGCAAATGTGTAGTTAAAAAATAAGGAAAAATTTTGAGTTTACATGTAATATTATTTTATTGAAGAATATGTAGTTGAAAATAAGAAAGAGAAAAATATATTTTGGAAATAATAAGATATTAGAATATTGAAACCTGTTTTTTTTTTTAAAAAAAAAAGTCTTGCCAGATATTTTCCAAAAACAAAATACAAAACTATATTAAGTTTAAAAAATTGTTACTAAAAAAATAATTGTCGTCGGAGGAATAAGAATCATGGTAAAGTAGCTATTTAGGATCGTATTTTCCCAAAAAAGCAATTGTTTTACATAGTAAATTTGAAAACATGTAATGCATATGATTTAGCAAGTTGATAAAAATGGAAAGTGTTCAAAGGTTTTATGTGATTTGGAAATAACTATAAGTCTATAAGGTTAATAGTTAAGTTCGCCACAATAGCCATGTGTTGAAATTAGGTGTTAAGGTTGTAAGAGGACAAAATGCCAGTAAAACGAACGTGACGAAAATTAGGATGCTAAAACTCATAATACTCCAAAATCTAAGTTCTAACTAATGATTTAACCTCATTCAAGTGTTAGCAACAAAATATATATCACTAATGAATGAAACAGACATTGAAACTTCATCTTAAATGTGTCTAATGAGCTTATCCATGACTAAAGTAAAAAGATAAATACTTACAATGAACCTCAATGTAAGTCTGTAGTGATAGAAAAATCCCTACCATTAAAATAAGTCTGTGTTTGTCTATCATTACTTCAAAACACTTTTTTTCTCAAACTTATTTTCAATCACACATTCTCACAATAAAATATTTTGCACGTAAATCCAAATTTTTTTCCAACACATTCTGTAAAAATTCACTATTTCAAAACTCAATTTCTTGATTTAATGGTAGACAAATAGGTGCCAAAACTAGTGCTCTTGACTGCTTTGTCATACATTAGTAATGAATATACATATAAAGTCGTGGAATCTCTAAACCTCATTACACTTTAATTTGCGTTCCATCTTCCATAATTTCATTGTACAACTAGTGAGCTTGATGCCTATGTACGTAATTTGTACAATCTTAATATCTCCTTTATTCTTATAAATAGACATTGCAATGTCTTCCACCCTTTGATCCGTGCATCTTTTACTCTCTAAAATCTCATTCAACAATTTTGTCATCTATATCATATCCACATTCCCCAAACAATTCTACATGTCGATTGCAATTCCATGAGGCCAACTAGTTGTTTCATGCATTATCTGTACTAGATCGATTTCTCAAATTTTCATTGTAGCTATGGGGATTAACTGAGAATATTTCTTCTTTTAAATAATTATGAAATATGAATAAACATTACAAATATTAAAGTGATAAATTAGTAAATTGATTTCAATTATTAAATGCTAAATTTGTTATTTTGTAATTCTTTTAGCTTTATGACATTAATTAAAAAAAATAAAAAATTACTTGTATTGTTGTTCAAAATTGGGTATCTGCTTGTAATTATTTACTTACAAGAGAACATGTAACTACTTATTATAAGTTATCTCTACTCCAGAATGTACTACTATTTACAGGTGAAATGAGTAAATTGACTTTTTAATAGTTAATCAAATGAAGGCAATTTGAAGTAACAATAATTGGTTTAGATGTCAAATTCTAAAACTTCCAGTACTTTCATTTGTTTCGATGTCAAATTTTTCATCTTGACACGCGAAAATGTGTTCGACTTATAGTACTACAAGTATAGGAATTCGTTTCAAGTAATAAAGTGAATTTTTAAGACCAAGTATCGTTCCCACAGGGATTTAATAGTTTGACAATACTTAATTCGACCTTAACTGAAACTAAAAACGTTGTTTGAGTGTTTGTAACTAAATTGCAACTAAACTAAGTAAGTTATTTATGCAAAATAAAATGAATTATCTAGTTATATGCAAAGTTAACTACGTGCGATGATGTAACTAAATGCAAAGTGTTATAATAATCAATGATCTATAATTTGACAAAACGTTAAGATTGTGACGAATCAATATTCCTATATTATTCAAAACTCTCTCTCAATTAAGTTTGAACCTATCTTCATATACGACACAGACTATATTTCTATGACGAAAGCAAATATACAAAAATGCATGAAATTTTATGAACACTTAGAGATTCACGTAAAATATAGCGATATATCTCTATCCCATATCGGACCCTATGATGATTTATACCTTGCCTAATCTATTTCTCCTCTTTCGAATAGATAAAATAAACCACCACAATCACATAATCATTGCACAATAATTATGGATAAAATTCAATGTATATAAACCATTTATCAATCCAGAACGCGTTTTAATGTCAAAAATATAAAATTAGGAATTAAAATATCACATTACATGGTTCATCGTTCACCTAGCACATTAAAATCTAGCTTAACATAGGGGTGGCAAAATGGCTCGGTAGCTCATTTTATTTTAAATTGAATAAAATTTAATTTTTATGTATTGTTTACACATTCTGTCTGTTATTTAATATTTACTATGTTTTACAAGTAATTACATTTGACGTTCTATGTTTAAATATAGAGTGATGTTTCGAAATCGATGTTATTTACATATATTAATTTGTTTGTTATTTATTGGTCATTTAAATTATTTATATCTACTGACAATTTCATATATTTATATGTTTGAGTTAGAACACGAGTCACAATCAAGAAAATAATATTTACAGTTGTCAAATAAATTATTACACAATACACTAAGGATCACAATTGTATTCATACATATCGCAGACTAACTTCAACTTCCACATATCTATCCACGATTGAGTTATTGTATCAACCTGATGACCAATACTCAAAAATTCTATATACTTTATTGTAAACATACCACAATCGCCCCTGCATGTAAATAATAATATATTAGATCAATACATATAGCTAAAAATTAATTTTTCAAATTAAAAACTTGTAAATACTTACGACAGTCCTTGTCTCGGCGTCGTCGTGACCCACACAATAGCTAGTCTATCATTTACTCTAATAATCGTATGTCTAGCCATCATGGGAACGATCACACACATCGGCTACAGTATTAGCTACAGTTGATCTTGTGTCAGGCAGCTATGATTCGAATTGTACACATAGATAGTAGAATCAGCGAAAACAATCTCAACTGCAAAACAGTGTGAGTTCACAACCATAGGCACGTATATATGTGTACAATCCGCCCACAACTTTTCATTTGCCGGCTCCAGCCCAATGACTCACTCCAACATGTACTCAGGCATCACATATTCGTTCCCCTGTAATCGGAGTGTGCTATGCTCAATATCAACGGCACATACAAACCCGGAGCTGAGGATGACTCGGCTAGGAAAGTCAAAATATCTCGGGTATCTCTAAGCCTAATCGCGCAACATTTCCATGACTACGTCAAAATGCTATAGTAAAAACACAAAAAAGTATGGACGTTTAATTAAATAAAACAACAAATTACGTAATGAAAATAAATAACAACGAGAATACACTTACATCGTCTGCGAGCCAAGCTCCCGATGTTATTACATCGTCAAACCACTGTCTCGCGTTTGATATCATCTTTGTCCCAATCCTCTTCCCAACGGTATAGCTATCTTTGGAAAAATGACGGGAAAAAAATGAAATGATACAAAAATCATAGATAATGTCATAACGACAATTAAGCAAAATCATAAAATACTTACTCGGGTTTAAGGTAATTGAACCACTCATTGAACGCTTTGTGCCTAACGAGGTCGACCTCACGGAAGAGATTGAGAAACGTCTCGTCCATGAATGTTCTTCTCTTCGCCTTGGTCATGAAGGGTGAAACGATATACTGTGACGACAATCTCTGTCTCTTACCCACCACCAACTTTGGCACGTCAGCAGCACGCTTTTGCCCCCTTTTGACTTCCGTCACCCCTCCGACACGAAGACTACATCTTCCATCATGTCTGGCGTCCTCTCGTCCTTCGCCACATCCTCCTCCACCTCCACCACCTCCGATACCCTCTCAACCTCCACCACCACCTTCAGTGCCCCCACAACCACCCTCTCTATGTCCCCATCCACCACCTTGGGTACCCCCTCCACCACAGGTACCCTCTCTGCCACCGTCTTTGCCATCAGATCCATCGAGGACTGCCCCTGATACGTGTCTGCAAAAAATGAGTCGAATGCACCCTCCGACGGCCACGACGGATCATCATACCCCATCTGATCCCCTCCTCCATCACCCCCTCTATCCTGATAACCGTTAGTCCCTTCGTCGCTTGCTCCATCCCGAGAGTTGCGAGTCTCTCGCAGGGATGCTATGTCGCCTCGTAACCCTTTGACCTCAGCATGAAGGGCTCCTAAACTGGCTCGTAACTCTGCTACTTCTCCTCTAATCTCTCCCATAAATGTAGTGAAAAGTTCAAGCAAATCATTCCTAGAAGCACTGCGACTACGTGCAAGAGGAGATCTCCTCGGAGAACGTGATACCCTTGGCTAAGGTGATCCCCTCGGCGGAGGTGATACTGGCTGACACTCCTACAAAATTAAAGTTAACAAATGAATGACATAATTTTAAAAAAATCAAAACAGCGATAAACAAAAATATATTCAATTAACATATCTTATATCGATCGACTACGTGCTCGGGCACCTGGTCGTCTGCCGCAACTGGCCAAGTCACGGAGATAAATTTGACCCTCCTCCTCGGTTGATGGAGTCAACTCAGTGAGGACTTCAAGCTGACATATTAAAATTTCACCTAGGTTAGTCACAATTAATCGAGATTTTGAAAGGATATAAAACATAAATCGTAAATGTATAATACGTACCTCAGGATTGTCGAGGAGAGCTGATAGGTGTTTGGCAAGCGGCTTGTCTTATGCTCACCAGTGATGCATTCGAGGGAAGCATGTCTCCCTTCTCCTCGCATACCAGGAAGCCAAGATGGGGACAGTCGCGTTTACCCATATTTGCAATAATTGAAATTATTATATATAAAATTTAATAAAAAAAATAAATGATTCATTATTTTAAACATTTTACCTATAAAGCCAACAACATGCCGTATGCATCGTACTTGCGCTCGAGCCTACCCCCTTAGGCAATGAATACCCCCTCTTGAAGTGGCGTAAGGTATCGGTAAAACAACTCTGTCCCCATGGATAGTTGTTGAAGGTATCGAAGTCATCAACAACTTTCAAATGAAAAATGACAATCGACGTCTTCCTGTGACGACATTTAGGCACGCTCTCCAGGATAAGTACCAAGCCGAGCTTTAACTTGTCAGATATGTGGTCGTAGTCCCTGAATGCGTCTCCCAATTGCCCCAGTGTCATTGTCGCCGCCCGTGAAAATATGTATTCAACAGCCTCCTATTCTTCGAAAAACGAGCTTTTGCTGCTTCTACCCACTTACATCTCAATCCAGTAATGAGTGCAAACTCGAAAATAGAAAATGTCATTACCTTACCCCCCCCCTCCAATATCAAATATGAGAGCATCTCCGTCTACTGGCTTATGTAGTCGACATAATAATGCATCAAGCAGCTACCCAGAAAATTGTACGTCTTGCAACATCCGCAGGGGACATAAGCAAGACCGACGCAACATGTCCGCGTGCTTCTCATCGAGCATATCCTCCACCGTCGTAAAGATAGCAAAGTTACAATTCGACGTAATTTTGTTGGGACATGTCTAACGGAGTCATCCAAATGATATTCCATCATGCAAAATTTTTAAATTTCAATTGTTAGAATTTTGTGCAACAGATAATTGATGAATCATAATATAAAAAAATTAAAATAACTGAAATGTAACTATTATATACAAGAATCAACAGATAATGAATAGCTAGACATGCGATTAAAATTAAATAATAACAATGAAGCAATTAATGAGTAATTAATATTTAATATTTAAACTTATTAATGAAACCTTATAATAAAAATTAAATCAAATATTAAATAAGTAATTAAAATACGAAATTAATTTTTATATAAACATTTAAATTACATAACTAAATTAATTAATTAATTAATTAAATATTCAACAAATATTAAATAAATGATATACATAGGCAATTAAAATAATTAATTAAATATTTAATAATAAATTAATACAAGTAATTTATATATACATAACCAATTAAATTAATTAATGAAATATTTATTAAAATAAAAAAATCAACTCAAATATGAAATACGTAATTAAAATAAGAAACTAATTTTTGAATACACAATTAAATTAAATAACTACATTAAATAATTAACAAACAAATAAATAAATAAATATTCACCAAATAAGTATTTAAATAAATAAAAAATAATTAATTAAATATTAAACAAATAATATACATATTTAATTAAAGCAATTAATGAAATATTTAACTAAACAATTAAATTAAATAAGAAATAAACGATTAAAAAAAGTAATTTATATATACATAACCAATTAAACTAATTAATGAAATATTTTATTAAAATAAAAATGCAATCAAATATGAAAAATGTAATTAAAATATCAATTAATTCTTAAATATTCAATTAAATTAAATAACTACATTAAATAATTAACAACTGAATAAATAAATAAATATTCAACAAATAAATAATATACATATTAAAAAATAATATACATATTTAATTAAAGCCATTAATGAAATATTTAACTAAACAATTAAATTAAATATTAAATAAAGGATTAAAAAAGTAATTAATATTTAAATAACCAATTAATGAAATATTTTATTAAAATAAAAAAATGTAATTAAAATAATCAATTAAAAATTTTAAATAATCAATTAAATTAAATAACTACATTAAATAAATAACAAACAAAAAAACAAATAAATAATTAAATATTAAACAAATTATATACATATGTAGTTAAAGCAATTAATGAAAGATTTAACTAAAAAATTAAATTAAATATTAAATAAATGATTAAAAAAGTAATTAATATTTAAATAACCAGTTAAACTAATTAATGAAATATTTATTAAAATAAAAAATCAAATCATATATTAAATAAATAATATACATATTTCATTACAGCAATTAATGAAATATTTAACTAAACAATTAAATTAAACATTTAATAATAAATTAATAAGTAATTAATATATAAACAAACAATTAATATAATTAATTAAATGAAGGAAATAAACATTTAATCAAATATTATATTAATTATTATTAAATATTAAGAAATTGAATATTATTTTTAAAATTAGAAAAAAAAAACATTGGGCCCAATTGCAGGGTCGTCCGGACGGCCTAGTAGCTCAATCCGCCGTTTGGATCCAGACGACGGATCCAGATGAGACGCAGGTGGCTGTTCGTCTTCTCCAATGCAGAGATCGCCATTTCCGACGATCTCCGCTACAAAATCTTCCCATTTTTACAAATCACATGCGTAACATCGCATATTCAAACAATTTTGACATAGTATAATCAAGAAATCTACCCCCTAATCTCACTTTATTCCAAAAATTAAATGTATATAATGGTTTCAAAACTCACCTTTTTCAAATTAGATGGAGATAACGTTAGCGACGTCTGGATCGGTAGTTGGTCGGCGGGGCGGGGACAAGGGCGAGGGCGGCTGGGTGGTTGGTGGCGTGGTTTCCGTCTGGAAGCTCACGTGACTTTTTACATACGAGAGTATAAATAGGAATGAAGAATTTTGTAAATATTTAACCTTTTTTTTTTTAACAGTGGTCAACGGCCATTTTGAAAAAATGGCCGGGTCAACCGGCTAACTGCCACTATTTCCTCTGTGCAAGAATTAGATGGGTGATGGTGGTGGCCGGATTCTGGTTTTTGGTTTTGGTTTTGAGTTTGGTTGGTGGGTGGGTAGGTACGTGTGGGGTGAGTGGAGAAGATGAATAGTTTTTTTTTTTGCTTAATTCTTTTTTTTTTAGTTTATTATATGAGAAATGTTAAGTTACCCTTTTGTCCTTTAAACATTAGTCAACATTTGGTCATATTTTTTTATTTTTCGTCAACTAACAAATAAATTAACAATGTCTGTTAATATGGAATACGGATACGAATTTTTGAAAGGTTTGGTACCGTGGGTGACACAATTGAAAGGTTTTGATCAAATCTACTAATAAACGAAATGTTTGATATCGTGACTGCAATTTTTCTTATAATTTATATCTCATTAAAAAAAGTTGATGTACTGAGGTACAAAATATTTAGTGGACCTGACCAAAGAGAGAATCAAATGGGACAATTAAACCGAACTCGTGTTAATGGACAAGGTTTCATTTAAAATAATCTTCATTTAGTGGGCCTTTCTACTTCGATGATGATTATGTAGTACACGCGTGTGCTTCATGCGAACAAAAATATGGGGCGGCGCCGAAATTAAAGGGAAAAAAAATGGCTAGTAAAGATTCAAAGTATAATAGAGTAAAGTACAAAGTGGGAATATTTCATGCTTGCTTTTAAAGATATCAATGTTTTCACTGTTTAAACTAATAAAGTTAAAAACTCATTGACACGTTAACTTACTAGCTTATAAGTTATAATCATTAAGAAAATATAGTATATCGTTTTTATTTGACATGGTCGAATTGGGGACACTTTTATAATGATAGGGGTAGACATATTGGGTTGCTTCTTGTTTGGTAGTATCCGAACTAGCGACTATTTGACTTTTATTTGGACATAGAGGTATAAATTTGTTTGCTTCTTATTTTGTGTTGTTTAAGCTCAAAACATTTTGACTCTTATTCTGCCTAAATTGCGAATTGGAAAGGATTGACATATCACCTTGAGAAGGTCCAAGTGATCTAAGATTACATGGGTCGTGCCTAGAAATTGTATAACGTACCACATTTTGGTTTTTTAATCTTATCCAGTTTAACGTGACGAATATGTATTAACTTAAGCAAAACCAAAAATGTGGATAACGAGGGTTTTATAAATCCTTTTACAAAACATTACTATATTAAGGTCTCGAGAGGAAAGTAGTTGCATTATATCTCAATGTTGCTAATCTTCAATCACATCATATAATATCCTTATTTAACAGCTATATATTACCATGACGCAAGCATAATTGGGCCAGTTTGATTCATTATTAAGGCCGTTTCTTCTTTTATTTTTTGCACTTATACTGTTAATTAAATAAGTTGATCTTGTCTTCTCCTTCCTGCATGTTATTTTTATTGTTAATTTTTTTTGGGTGGGGGCAGGGCAGAGGAGGGGGGTACTGGGGGGATCCGGACCCCCCAATTTTTTGACTTACTTTAAAAAAAAAAAAAATTAAAGATAGATTAAACAAGAAATTAAGATAAACTTACCGACGTAAATAGAGGACTTATGATTTTCAGCCATTATTGGAAAAAAAAAAACAAATTCTGATTCTCGAGACTTCGATTTGATGATTTGCAAGTGCTCTCTATATGGTATTTATACTGTTTACTTTTTCCTAAAGTCGGGAATTGGAAAGCTTATAATCATTACCGATTTTGACTTTGATTGGTTGTCTAAGAAAAACAGGCTTAGAAATAATCGTGATTTGGTCGAGAGTGATTGATAATGTTAATGATTCTATTTAATAAGGTATGAGAACTCGAAAGGAACACTTGTAACAATGTATGATTGTGCTAAATTAAATATTGGTACTCAAGAAGTACTTTCTTTTATACGTTTATTGATTTTTCTGTAAATAAGGTATTAAAAAAAAAAATCGGAGGCGAAGCCCCGTGGCCCCCACTTCTTCACTTCTATATCTTCAATTCTTGGACCCCCCCCCCCCCCCCAATTTCAAATAGCTGGCTCCATCCTTGGGTGGGGGAGCAAAAATCTTACTTTTTAAACTAAAGTTCGATTTTTTAATTTTTTTTTTCCATAATTATTGTGATATAAGCAACAATAATAATGATGAAGATTATGAAATCAACAAAGAAATAAGAACACAGATTTAAGTGGTTTCACGATGTGCCTACGTCCACGAGAGTGAAGCAGTTATGATTTTTTTATTAAATATGACTAATAGGGTTACATCATATATATAATAACCTTGACCCGTACATGACTTTAAAGCCCGTATAAGACTTTTAAGAATAAATTTAAAAATACTCCTATAGAGTACAACAGGATTGCTGGGCCTCCCAACTCCAACCTATTGAGCGCCCGGTAAATAAACAGTAAATTAAAGCTTGAGAGGCATGAAAGTGCCTGAAAATGTGCCCACGATCCTGTCATGGTATGTACACGGTGCTGCATTCGTGTGCTTGAAAAGGTGCCTACGTCATTGCCACGGTCTGCACACGGTGCTACCTTCGTATGCCTGAAAGTGCTTAAAAATGTCTCTACGTCCCTGTCACGGATTGCACACGGTACTATCTTCGTGTGCCTGAAAGTGCTTGAAAATGTGCCTACATCCCTACTACGACTTGCACACAGTGCTGCCTTCGTGTGCATGAAAGTGTCTGAAAATGTGCCTACTTTCTTACTACGATCTGTACACGGTGTTGTCTTTGTGTGCCTAAAAGTTTCTGAATAAAACCTCAATATGTGCCTATATCCCTGCCACGACCTGCACATGGCACGCCTTCGAGTGAATGAAAGTGCCTACGTTCCTATCACGGCTTGCACATGGTGCCGCCTTCGTGTACCTAAAAAAACCTCAAGATGTATCTACGTCCTTGCCACAACCTGCACATGGTGCTACATTTGTGTAGCTAAAAGTACATGAAAAAATCTCAAGATGTACCCACGTCCCTACCATGGCCTGTACATAATGCTATTTTCGAGCGCATGAAAGTGTCTGAAAGTGTGCCAACATGCCTATCCCGGCTTTCACATGGTACTGCCTTTGTGTGTTTGAAAAAACTTCAAGATGTACCTATGTACTTGCTACGACTTGTACATGGTGTTACGTGTGCATGAAAGTGCCTAAAATGTGCGTATGTCTCTGCCATGGTCTGTACGCGTTGCTGCCTTCATGTGCTTGTGTTCCTGACATGGCTTATGCAAGATGCTGCTTTCGTGTCCCACGACAAGCAAAAGTAAACCTCGAGATATTTTAGTAATGGAAGGTTGTCGATACCATAAAATGATTACTTACGACAAGATTAACGTTGGAATTTCATGCTTTTGGATTTGTTTCCACATCATTCCCCATTTTTCTCGTTTACGTCTCCTTTTCTTGTACATTCACTAAAAAGCAGTGCTTCTTAAAGATTTCATAATAACACACCTTCTGTGATTTTTTGGGATTCTTCCTCATTCAATTTCATTTTTTTTTTCCTATTTTAATAATTTTTTAACAAAAAATAAAAATATTTTTCAATCGAAAATATTTTTTTCAAACCTCTATTCAACCATACTTTCATCCTCAAAAAGAATTTTCCGAAAACCCATCTCCTAAAATCCTATAGAAAATGGGAAAGAAATAGTATGATTTCTTAGGACTCATCCTCTCTAACGTCTTAATATGTTAATCAAGTTCAATTGTCCGTGACAATAGATTTTGTCAAATAATTGCTGCATTTTTAAAAGTGTGAACTTTTTCAAGCAACAGTTCACCAAAAGAAACAAATTCCCTAATCTTGTGAAACCTTACATCTATATGTCGGGTCCTCACATGATACACTTGGTTCTTTGCCAAATAAATAGCATTTGACCGTCACGTTTTAATTGAATTTCAACTTGTTGAACACCCAGTTCCTTGACAATTCTTGTAAGTCACAAAGCCTCCTTAATAGCCTCAGCCACGACCATACACTTTTCCTCAGTCATAGATAGTGCAATTAGAGACTAAATCATGGAGCTTCAACATATAGGTTCATTTTCTAGAGTGAAACACAATTTGCAGTCGATCTCCTATCATCCAAATCTCCAATATAATCTAAATCCATGTATCCTACAATTGAAGGGTCGTTTAGTTACCTGCCAAATAAGATGCCCTAGTCTGTAGTATCCCTCAAGTACCTGAAAATCCACTTGACTGTATCCCATTGTTGCTCTGGACTTGCCAAAAACTTGCTCACCACACTAAAACCATAGCATACTCAGACACCCCATTATACTAGCATATGAACCTTTGACATGTCTTCATTTCTGTGTCTATCTTCTGGCACTGAGTGGTAGAAAATCTAAAATGATTTTGCTAAAGGTGTATTCACTAGTTTTGCATTACACATGTTGAACTTCTCTAACACCTTCTCAACATAACTGCATAGAGATAACTATATTTTTTTTCGAAATATCTGTCTTTGCTAGTCTCCATCCCAAGAATCTTATTTGCCACACCTAAATCCCCCATGCCAAATTCTCGTCTCAACAAAGTCTTCAACTTGTTAACCTCACACATACTCATTACAGCAATCAACATATCGTCCACTTAAAGCAATAGAAAAATTAAAAAACCGTTGTCAATACTCTTTACATAAACATAACAATCATACCCATATCTATTGTAGTCAATATAAATCATGTAGGAGTCAAATCTCTTGTACCACTGCCGTGAAGACTACTTAAGCTCTTAAAATAATCTCCTCAATACCAAGTGCTCATGTTTAGGCTAACTAAACCCTTTTAGCTGCTCTATGTAAATATGCTCTTCTAAATCTCCATGAAGAAAAGCAGTATTTACTTCCATCTGCTCCAACTGCATGTCCAAATGTGCTACTAAAGTCAACACTGTCCTAATGGAAGTTCGTTTAACTACATGGGAGAAAATCTCATCATAGTCAAGCCCTTTCCTCTGTGAGTAACCCTATGGTACTAGGTGAGCTTTGAACTTTTCCAATTTCTTATTTGACATTGCTTCATTCTTCTTATACCATTTGCATCTTGTCGCCCTATTTCTCTCTATAAGCTCCACAAATTCCCAAATTTGATTCTGATACATAGGCTCTATTTTCTCCACCATAGCACCCATCCATCTACTCTTCTCTTGACTGACCATAGCCTCCTGAAATGTAGTAGGATCCCCACATAAAAAACCAAATCTTCAAAACCATACCTAGTATGTGGCCTAATAGTGTATCTAGATTTGTTCATAGCTATACTGTGATGTTTATGATCTCATGAGCTAGAACTCTTCGCATTCTGCATAATATCCTCTATAAGATGGGTCTCTAGGTCCACCTGTACCATAAGGTCATTACTGCTGCAATTTTTTTACACATGTTTCTCTTCTCTATATGTACTAATGTTGTAACATGAATTTCTCATCAAAAATCACATCTCTATTGATCACCACTTTGTTTGCCTTTTGATATCCCAGAAAGATAAAATGTCTAGACTTTTCATCAAGCTTCGATCTCTTATCGCTAGAAACATGCATGTAGGTTGGACATGCAAACACTCTCAAACCAGGGTAGTTTACCGCACTGCCTATCCATACTTCCTCTACCACATTCTCATCAAGTGCTGCTCAAGGTGGCCTATTATTTAACAAGCATGCCACACTCCATCTGCCCAGAAGTTCTGTTGAAGCCCTATATTCAACCTGAGACCCTCACTCTTTTTTCTATGATCTTTTTCATCCTTTTCGCTATACCGTTTTACTGTGGTGTTTTTACATAATGTAAAATTATTTTTTAAGCCCATGATCCTCATAAAACATCAAGAACTTTGAATTTGTATACTCAGTATCATTGTCTGACCTGAGGCATTTAATCTTCATCTCTGTTTGGTTCTCTACTTCAACTTTCCACAACATGAACTTGGCAAACGTTTCTAACTTGTGCTGCATGAAGTACACCAAACATTTTCTTGAGTAATCATCAATAAAATTTACAAAGTACATATGTCCTCCTCGTGATGCTTACTGGGCCACCAAACATTTGTATGAACATAATCAAGAATCCTTTCTGTCTTATATGTAGCTGTCTTAAACTATACCCTATGTTGTTTCCCAAAAACACAATACTTGCAGAAATCAAGTTTACATGTTTTGACGCCCTTAAAAAAATCTCTTATGAAGCTCCACCATAGTACGCTAACCTATATGACTCTATCGTATATGCCACAAGACTATAGTTTTTTACTCAGGCTCTAAAACAGTAGCTCCACCTACAATTGTAGTTTGCAATAGCTTGTAAATGTATCTTACCTATTTTTGTCCCATCACCATCATAACACATCTACTCACCCTTTATTATCCACTTTCAGACTTCAAACTGAACCCATTAGAGTCTAATGTACCCAATGAAATCATATTCTTGCTCAAATTTGACATATGTCTAATATCACACAATGTTCTAACAATACCATTAAACATTGTAATTCTGATATTCCCTATTTAAAAAATTCTACAAGATACACCATTTCCATCAAAATAGAACCAGAATTTACTGACATGTAGGTGTCAAATCAATCTTGCTTGGGTGTCATGTGATAGGAAATGCTAAGTCCAAAATCCAAGAATTCGTGAGATGATTTGAATCGGATGAAACAAGAACCATGTCTCTGTCACCACTATATTAGTCTTCTTCCACTATATTTGCAGAATATGGTGGAAGACCGTCTTTATTTTCATGGTTTTCCTTTTTCCTTTCTAGACATTCTCACTTTTCGTGTCCTTTTTTCCAGCATTTATAGTACTGTGTGTCCTTATATATGAATTTAGATTGAGATTTATTGTCAGTCAATCATCTCAAAACTTGTTTCTCCAACGCATGATTACCCTTGACCACAAGCCCTTCAACATAAGAATTTTCACTTGGAGATGACTTGTTAAAAGTTATCAAAGGATGACTTATCATCTTCAAAGTTGTTAAGAGAAACAGAATCTATGTCACTAAAGCTGATGCAGTGCTCAAGTACACTGCTAAAGCCTCAAATGTTGAATTTGATGTCACTTTAAAATGATAAATGATTCGCTCATGTAAGTGAGAAAAGAGCATAGGTTGCATAGTGGAAAACATAAATCAACCTCTGTCTTGATATATATACATTCTATTAGGTCCATATTCTACTGTCATTCAAGGAGAAAACAAATACATTCTATTCTTGATTGATGATTATTCTAGAGAAGGTTTCATTGTTTTGTTAATACAAAAATTTGAAACCTTTGAAATGTTAAAATTTAGAAAACAATTATAGAAAGCCAGATTAGAAAGAAAATTAAAATCCTTAGAACAGATAATGGTTTGAAATTTTGCAATGCTGATTTGATCAGTTTTGCAAAGCTAATGGAATCCAAATACACAAAACTAAGCCATATACCCCTTTGTAAAATGTGGTTGATGAAAGAATGAATATAACACTTTTGGATAAAGTTAGAAATTTTAGCTCTTTTGCTTATTCTTATTAGAGTGTTGGAAAGTTGGAACCAATGGCTAAAAATGTGTATTTTTAGAATATTTTTGGAATATCCTAATGAGGTTAAAAGGATACAAATTGTGGGCTAGAAGTTTTAAGAATTTTAAGATCATCACAAGTAGGGATATGACTTTTAATAAATCTAACATGTCCTGTTTGAGTCATAGCTAGAAAAACTCTTGAGATTGGTAACGTGAGTGGGACCAAGCTGTAGGTGGAGCTTGAGTCCACACATGAACCTGTTATTGAGGTAGAGGTGGAGGGATGATCAGAAAATGGTAAAACAGTTTTCAAGGAATGGGAGAAGATCACTAAGAAGCTCTAGGAAACTATAAACTTACTAGAGATAGAATCACAAGAGAGATTAGGGAGCCTTCTAGATATAGGGACTACATTTCACTTACTGTTCTTTCTTACCATGATTTAGTCTTTAAAGAACCCAAGTCCTATGAGGAAGCTCTTAATTGCCAATTGTAAAAAAAATTCACTATCAGCTATGGTATAGAAAATGAATTTCTTGACTAAAAAAGGACTTGGAAACTAGTTCCAAGGCTTGAAAATAAATCACTAGTTGACTCCAAGTGGATTTATAGTGTTAAATAGGCTAGCTCTGAAAAGCAACCTATTAGGTTTATGGCTAGATTTATTGCTAAGGGTTTTACCCAGAAACACGGAATTGACTATAACGAAAATTTTTACCTGCTGTTAAGTATACTATAAGAAGAGAGATGCTTGCATTAGTTGCATAATTTAACCTAGAACTTGAACAAATGAATGTTAAAATTGTATTCTTGCATGGTGACTAAGATGAAATTATCAATATGAAGCAACCAAAGGGATTCTTACATAAATAAAAACATGATCATGTATGTCTATTAAAAAGATCTTTGTAAGGTATAAAATGTTTGACAATTTTGTTTCTACTTTTGGTTTTACTAGAAGTGCATTTGATTATTGTTTATATTTCAAAAGGAGTAATGATAATGCTGTGATTGTTTATTTTGCTATTGTATGTTGATGGTATGTTGCTAATTGTCCATGACATTAGTAATATAAATGAAACAAAAAGGTCTTTAAGTGTAAAATTTAAAATGAAAGACTTGGGTCATGCAAAAAAATTCTTGGAATGGACATTATTAGACTAGACCCAAAAGTTGATGACTTTTAAATGAACTTCTTATGTGAAAAAATTGTTGTTAAAATTTGCTATGCGTGACTCTAAATTTGTCACATTATCCTTTGTTAGTGATTTCAAATCAAGTAAATATCCGTGCCAATAGATGAATTAGATATATAGTATATTGAAAAAAGTGCCTTATGCTATAGTCATGGGGGGTCTTTAATGTATACAATGGTTTTCACAAGGCTAGATATAGCTCATGCCATTAGTACCTTGAGTAAATTTATGGCCAATCTTGGCCTTGAACATTGGACTTCCTTGAAATGGTTGTTGAGATAATTGTAGAGTTCTTAACACTTAGGATTATGCTTTAGTTCCCGCAGTAAAGGTGTAGTACTTAAGGGTTTTGTAGACTCTGATTTTGCAGGAGATAGAGACAATAGAAAATCTACCACTGCATATGTGTTTACTTTGTGGGGAGCTTGTGTTAGTTAAAAATCCTAACTTAAACCTATTGTAACCTTATCTACTACAAAAGCTGAATATGTGGGTGCTACTAAGATAATAAAAGAAACATTATGGCTTAAAGGTTTTTTAATCAAACATTAATGAGCTTTCTAATCGTGTAATAGATACCCAGACAATTAAAGTGTGATACATTTATGTACAAATCCAATTTTTCATGAAAGAACTAAATATATTGATCTTAAAATTGTAATTTATTAGAGATATTATTTCTAAAGAAGCTTTACTTCTTGAAAAAACTCCTACACAGTACAATCCATCTGATATGGTGACAAAAATACTGTATTTAAAGCATAATTCACACTTAGGATTATGATTTAGTTCATAGAGTGAGGTAGTACTTATGAGTGTTTTATACTCTGATTTTGCAGGGGATAGAGATAATAGAAAATCTACAACTACATATGTCTTTACTTTGTATCGAACTCGTGTTTAGTTGAAAATCCCAACTTAAACCCATTGTCGCCTTATCTACTACAAAAGTTGAATATGTGATTGCTAATGAGACCATAAAAGAAGCCTTTTATGGCTTAACGATTTTTTTATCAAAGATTAATAAGCATTTTAATACACTAGTATACTCAGACAATCAAAGTGCTAGACATTTATTTAAAAAATTTGTTTCATGAAAGAACTAAACATATTGATATCAAACTGCATTTTATTAGAGATATTATTTCTAATAAAGCAGTGCTTCTAGGAAAAAAAAATTCTACACAATACAATCTATCTGATATAGTGACCAAGCTATTGTCTTTAAACAAGTTCAAATCTTGTTTACAAATATTGAAAGTTGATACTGGTTAGTTTGATGGTATAGGTGCTAAATGCTTGATGCTATCTAAACATACATGAAAGTTGTTGTTGAAATAGTTAAATAGGTTGTTTTGAGTATTAAGCTTCTTATAAGACCATTGGCATCAAGATACAGATCTGTTGGGCTATAATATCAGGTACAGTTTAACTATTTGGGCAATGATGAAATGGGCTTGGCCCACCTAGAAAGTATTGCCCAATAACTTCAAATATGAGGCCTAATAACCTAAACCCAATAACAGCTAAGATTAAATCGCATTTGAGGAATGAGACTTTAATTGTCCCTTATTTTGCTAAGTTGTGAGTTACTATGGATCGTTGAGAGTATAAAAAAGGCCTTTGACTGAAACCCTAAAGCCATTTTGTGATTTTTCTTGGTGTTTGTCAGTGTATCGTCTTCTAGATAATGTTGTGTGGGTCTCTATTAGTCTTTTCTTCATTTTCAGCCTCCCGTTGGATGAGCTGTGGTTTAAGCGAGTTTAAGAGTCTGAGTGATTTTATATTTTGAGAAGAAGATTATTGATGTGGTTGAGTTCTTCTTGTCCTCAGAAATAACTCCAACATGTCCGAATTCCGTATGGGTCTAGGTTGATTGAGGCTTTTGTGTTGAAAAAGATGGGTACAATAGTCTAAGCTTATGTTTGATGAGATCTTGATGCCTTTGGTTGGTTAAGAGTGTAATATTTTGTGTTCTTGTGTACCTTTGATTTATTCAATTTATAAGTCATAATCAATATCAACTTATATTTCAGATGTTCATAAAAAGTCCTAATATGTCCTAGGCAATCTTGCAAGCTAGTCCATCTTATTACTACATTTTCACAAAGTCCAATCTACTAATAAATGTAGTTTTTAGGCTTAGTGAATAATGTTAAGCCACTATTTTGGATGGTGTAGACGGGACAAGTCATGGGCCAACAATAGTTGACTAAGCGATCGACCCTTCTTTTTGTGGCTCCAACCCGATGCCATATGATGAGCCGATCACACTATAGTAGTAGAGTCTTACAAGCGATATTGTTGTACATTCCAATTCAAGTGTGCATCAACAGTTTGTTACATATTAAGCTCCTGTTTGATGGTGATTAAAATCAAATTTTTAGTAGATTTTAATAAAAGATGATTAAATGTGTAATTAAAAGTTTTAGGTCTCATAAAATGTGTAATTAAAATTAATTATTAACTATAATTTAGATTAAAATTTTAAGTTTGAATTTATACCAAACAGAGGCTAAATGTGACTTAACATGGATACGAAGACTTGACATCAATATAACACTTTTCAACAAAAAAAAAAAGAAAAAAATATATATGTGACATGAGCCTTTTTACTATGAGATATGTGAAATCTTTCGTTTGAGCAAAATTTTATGCGTCTTCCGACACCTAACTTAAATATTTGAGGATATTGCACTACATGTCAATTTTTGGCTTTGTATTTTAAAAAATGTCACTTTTTAAAAGTCTTTGAAATATTGTCATTTTTGGACATTTGTGCCCCTCTAGATAATTTAAATACCCTACATGTCCTTCATTAAATGAAATTTGACTATATGAAAAATGGTAAAAAAAAATAGAAAAAATGTCACATCCAAATAACCCAACTTTCAAATTTAACAAAAAAAAAAAGTGAAACCAAAAACAAAAACAAAAACAAAAAATACAACTCCATCTATCATTCAAACACTCACTAACCCTAAACTCATTTCACTCTCTTTCATTTGAATCATCAAAAGTCCATGCCGTCAACGACCATTGTTAATTAGTTCATCACTATCGACAACCACCGTTAATCAGTCCTCCACCGATGAATACCACCATTAATCTTTTGAGGTTCGTTTTTTCTTTTCTTTTGCATTTTTTGCTCCCTTCTTTTTCGATTCTTCACAGATAAGGGTGTTTGTTTTTTCATTGTTCACACCTTTTACCTTGGCAATTGGTACAATATGTCTTATTTTTTCGATTTTAATTGTCTATTTTTCTAGTTCTACCAAAATGCTAACATTAGGGTTTATGTAAGTTATCTATGAATTTGGCCCACTGTGTTTGATAAAGATTCCACTATTCACTCCCGTCATTAATATTCTTCATGTTCTCTTTTATGTTCATTTCCTTGTCATGCACGTGGGAGTGTTGATGTTTACAATTCATGTACATCTGAGATATATTATCATATTGTCCTCTATGTTAAAATGTTTTAAGTAAACTATTTAATTTATCAAAATGAAAGTCTCGACGGTTATAAATTTTCAACAGATAACTACTCCACAAATCAGTTATGTGACCTATTTGTTGCAATCCCGACAGTTCGTTTCAGTTATTCTCAACAAAGAACTAAATAATGACAGATGAGTTGAGTCATCTGTCGATATGAAATGTCGTTTCGACAGTCAAAGGCAATATTTCTCAACATATGACAACTTCTCGACAGATCAGTTTTGTAGCATCTGTCCACATGTCCACTGTTGGTTCATCTGAATAGTACACGTGTGTATTTTTTGTTTTCTTACACTTGTGTGTCACATTAACATGTACTAATTATTATGATCTGATTTTTTTGCTTTGTTGTTGTACGTTGTTCTTGCAGATTCACATATTATTCCTTAGTATGAAAACCAGGAATCGATGACATGTCTTTTAGTATTGCAAATGTCTTTAAGTTATTATTTGGCATTTTGGATAAGTAATTTGGCCATACTACTTTTGTGTAGGCGATGTTTCTAACATGCCAATGGCGCCCACCGTACTCATTGAAGGCGATGATGCAGTTAACACAACGAGGTCGCGATCGATATACGTTCTCTTTCCTACAGCATCTACCAGGAGTCCATATACCAAGGAGAGGAGAAAGGAAGTCAAGAATTAGTGCTATAGGAAGTTTGTTAATACTATACTAAACATTATTTGGTGTTTGTTTGCTAAATGACTATAGTAGGAACAATTCTCCAAGGATTTGATTATAGTAGTATAAATTTTTGCTTATACATTTCCAAGAATTCGACAACCATTGATGTGGGAAAATTTTGCATACGTCATCGGCTATAATTATTTATTGTAGTTTTGTCATGGATTCATATGGTAACGTTTGAATCGAATATTGTACAACAACATATCCTTATGCATCTTATTTGTAGGTAAGTTTGCAACCAACTGTCGAGAGAAACTTTATGTTGGGATCAACAATTCCACTTTTGGGATATGATAAAATATTTTGCTTGTGAACTTAAACACAATTAATGTCTTCAAATGGTCAAGCAATTTCAGTGATAATATAAATGCAGAACGTATAATGTCAGCATTGTGACATGCAGGAAAAAAAAAACCACGAACAAGTTAGAAATATAAATATTGTGTCAAGACCGATAGTTGAACTGTCGGAATGTAATGAAGTAATCTGTCTATGTGAGAACTTTGTTGTGAATTATTGCTACATGATTGATGTTTGCAACCGATAATAAAATGATAATGATAATATAACTTTAAAATGTACAACGCCGTCAATCAGTCATGCAATATACAACTTCAACCAATTCCAGACATCAAGCCTATGTATGTGAGTGGTGTTACAATGGGGTTAGAGCATGTGGTTCGATTATGGCCAGTTCTACCACAGCGAGTGCATTTCCTTAATCGTGGGGTACATTCGTATGATGTGAACCCGATCAAGAACAAGTTTGGGAACCCACGAATATGATGAATCCATCCAACCAAAGAAAGGTAGAAATCACGCCGCGTAAAGATCAACCCTACCTGTTGTTCGACCCGTACCAAGAAACGAGACTCCAAGCAAGAAATTCGACCCGTTGATTATTCGGAAAGAGAACCGTGAAGTAAGAATGCCACAAAAGGATTGTGACGCCTTTTGATAAGTTCAAAGTTTAGAACTTTAAGCCACGAAGAATATGGAGGAATAAAACTCTCAATTGTATAGAAATCTCTCAAAATAAAAATTCAAAGGTCCCAACAATGAAGAATAAATTTCCTACTTATACTAGACCTAAAAAATAAGGTAAACACGAAAATCTAGAGTCTAAAAATAATAAAAGTTGTCAAAATTAAGAAACCTAGTCAAAACAAGATTCTCGCGAAAAATAAAAAAATATTCTGCCGGATTTTCACTATGCGACCGCATAGTGAAATTGAGTGCGATCGCATAGAACACGCACTGGCAGCCCTGTGCCTTTCTGTTGACGTCCATGTGGTCACATGGCTTGTAGGACCATGCGGCTGCATGGTTCTTCATTTGGGCTCCATGTTGGCTTCTTGATTCGAACAATTTCCAACTCATTTCGGCTCTTGACTCCAGCATGAAAGTTGATCTTTGGTGTGTCGACTCCAACATGTTATGCTCCATCACTTGAACAAGCACTTGCATGACTTTTATTGATTCCGTGAAGACCCAAGCCCGTCTTAGGACTCCTATGCTCATTCGCCAAGTTTATTAATTTGTGACGCACCCCGGATCACATCATCATCTCTCTCTTCGAAAGGATTTGACCTTGAATCTAAACCTGTATCAAACGAAGCAACATTAGAAATTTCAAAAATGTTAATGATCAAAAATTTACCCCCAAAGAACTAAGCCGTATCCATTGATCCTACTCATTGCAATGGTATGGAAATGTCCACTTCGTCTAGGGCGTAGCCTGGACCTCCATTGAATCTGTATCCACTTCACATGTATGATCACCTATGTCTCACAAAATCGAATACTAACACCAATGAAAACATTAAACTGGACAAAGTTAGTAGATTAGAACCACTTGTCAAATTGGAATGCGGGAACGAATTAGTAAAGCAGGTGATAACATTGTGATTAAAATAAAGGCATTCCTACACCCAGTCACCTATATTGCACTCTAGTTGCTTATCATACGCGATTAATTCTGTGTGACGTGCTAAAAGTTCATGACGTAGCAAGTGCATATTATAGACAAGTAAGAATTTTTCCTTAAACGCATGTGACACCGGACTGAAAATACTCATAGAGTTATTAGATGCATTATCATGTTCAATAGTACATAACCGATGTAAAAGACTAATCCCATGAGTTGTTCCAAATTTAGCTTAGGTGTAAGATTTTGTTAAGTTACCTTAACGTGGTTACATCCATTGTCACTGTTACTCACAAATTTCTCCATGTGTCCTACATCAAATGGATGTTCAATGTATGGCGCCCCACGAATCATCCCACCATGGAACAATTCCTTGAATTCCTGCAGAAGAGAAATATCCAAATTGGGAAGGGAATTATTAGTTCTCACTAAAGCCCCCTCACACTCGACCTTTCTTGCATATAAGCTCACTTTAGAATTTTCTCTCTCCTCTCTGAATTTTCTTTCACTCCTCTCTTTTGTGGCTCCACTCATTTTCTCTCACTCTCAGCCAGCTTACTTTCTTTTCTCATGCTCTCATTTTTCCGCTCTTTATTTTTGTTCTCTCGCTCACTTTTCAGTTTCAATTGGTCCTCATGGACCTGCCGTGGTGTCAAAGATACAAGCGTAATGGTTTTTCCACCATTCACAAAGTTATACCGATTTGTGAATCCATCATACTCCACTTTCCTATCGCACTACCATGGTCTACTCAACAAGGGATGTCCCGCATGCATTAGAACCACATCACATAACACCTCATCACTATACTGCCCAATGCTGAAGCTCATCAATGCCCTCTTGGTAACCCATATCTTTCCACAACTATTCAGCCGCTCCAATTTATATGTTTGTGGATGCCTCATAAGAGGTAACCCCAACTCCCTTACAAGGGTCGCACTAACCACGTTTGTACAACTCCCTCCATCTATAATCAAAATGCAAACCTTTTCCTTAATGTGACACCTAGTGTGAAATAAATTATCCCGTTGTTGCTCTTCATCATCTACCTTCATTTGCATAGTAGGAGCACGCATCACTACCTTTAATTGGGTACTCCACACAAGTCTTACCTTTAACATCCTCCAGCGCAGGCATCCTGTCACTCCCACTATCATCATCCGACACAATCTCTCCATTTTCCCTAAGAATCATCACCCGTAGGTTTGGGCACTGTGAAGCAATATGCCCCGCACACAAACACTTGAAACATTTAATATCCCTAGACCTGCAAGCCTGAGAGTCAGTGTTTGGTTTATTTTTATTCACCTCCTTCTTAACCTTAGATATCTCAACCTTTTCCCTGGTCTCCGTCCGACCATTCCTATCACCACCACTCCATTTGGGTTCCGTAGTAAACCTTGCTACCCTCATTCACCTAAGTTGTCTCTCCACCTTCATAGCTACATGCACTAAGTCCTCCAATTCCACATAGTGCTGCAACTCTACTATGTTGGTAATGTCCCTATTCAACCTATTCAGAAACCTAGTCATGGTGGCCTCCTGATCCTCCTCTATGTTAGCTCTAATCATTGTCATCTCCATCTCGTTATAGTAATCTTCCACATTCCTAGACCCCTGAGGAAGAATTTATAATTTTTTATGAAGGTCTCGGTAATAATGTCCCGGTACAAATCGTTTTCTCATACAAGCTTTCAACTCTCCCCACATCTCAATCGGCCTATCTAAATTCCTCCTACGGCTAGTCATCAACTGATCCCACCAGTAATGGCATAATCAGTGAACTCCACTACAGCTAATTTGAACTTCTTCACCTCCGAATAATTATGGCAATCAAACATCAATTCTACATTCTTTTCCCAATCTAAATAAGCCTCAGAATCACTCCTACATTGGAAAGATGGGATATTTAGTTTGATGCTTCCCAAGTTCCTATCAACCCCTCGATCAAACCTATCTCCTCCATTCCTCATTCACCCCATATCACCATCCAAATAATATTCATCACTCCCTATACTCACCACCTCGTATTCCTCATCAAATTCAGCCATGAGATTCCGCTCTTCCCTATCACTTCTACCCCCACGAGGAAGCCTTCAAGGCATCCCTTGCTACTGACTCTCAATCAAAGTTTTATACCTAGCTACATCGCCACTAATACGTTCAACCGCCACATCCAATTGATCAAACCTATGATTTATAGCCTGCATACTATCCATAAGTTCAGCATAAAATCCATTTGGCATCGCCTCATCCTCACCCTAACCTATGTTTTCCATCTACTTCTATTTTATTTTTATTTATTTTTTTTGAAAATAATTAAATAACAGGGGTTAAATGAAAATGAATAAAAAGAAAGCAAAATAAGTTACCTCATGTGTTTGCACTCGTGTATCACTCGAATCTGACTTTTACTCGATATTGAGCTCACCACTCTTACATTTTACCGCTCGTCCTCCTTTCTCAATGGTTCGAGGACTGACCGATCGCAATCAAAAGGGACACAATTCCTACAGTGATCACCACCACAAGTACAAGTTCTTGGTTAATTCAACAAAATTTTACACGGACTGAGGTAATGGACTCACTTAGAGAGGAAAAGCAAAAATGACTTAATTTCTAAATTTTCTTGTCGTTTGTTTTGTTGCCTCCAAACGTTCATGAGATATAGAGATCTTTTTTTTTGTCCCTCTCTTTTTATGTCTTTTTTTTTTAATGGAACTCAATAAACAACTAAACAATGAATCTAGAGGCAATTAAAACATTATAATTATACTAAGATAATGACTCAAACCAGGAACAAATAAACTAATTTTTTTTAAATTCTCAGGTGAACAGTAACCCGTGAACAGTAAAGCAGTAAATTTTTTATTTAAACGAAAATTAATCAACAAAATTAAAAGGATAGATGATCCGAATTCTAGAACTGTGCTCTGATATCACTTGATGTGAACCCGACCAAGAACAAGCTTGAGAACCCACGAACAAGATGAATCCAACCCAAGAAAGTTAGAAATCACGTCACGGAAAGATCAACTCGACCCATTGTTCGACCCGTACTAAGAACCAAGACTCCATGCAAGAAATTCGACCCGTTGATTACCCGGAACAAAAACTGTGAAATGAGAACGCCACAAAAGGATTGTGACACCTTTTGATAAGTTCAAAGTATAGAACTTTAAGCCACCAAGAATATAGAGGAATAAAACTCTCAATTGTATAGAAATCTCTCAAAATAAAAATTCAAAGGTCCCAACAATGAAGAATAAATTTCCTACTTATACTAGACCTAAGAAATGAGGTAAACACGAAAATGTAGAGTCCAAAAATAATAGAACTTGTCAAAATTAAGAAACCTAGTCAAAAATAAGATTCTCGCGAAAAATTAAAAAAATATTCTGCTGAATTTTCACTATGCGACCGCATAGTGAAATTGAGTGCGGTCGCATAGAACACGCACTGGCAATCCTGTGCCTTTCTGTTGACGTCCATGCGGTCGCATGGCTTGTAGAACCATGCGGCCGCATGGTTCTTCATTTGGGCTCCATGTTGACTTCTTGATTCGAACAACTTTCAACTCGTTTCGGCTCTCGACTCCAACATGAAAATTGATCTTTGGTGTGTCGACTCCAACATGTTGCGCTCCATCACTCAAACAAGCACTTGCATGACTTTTATTGATTTCTTGAAGACCCGAGCCCGTCTTAGGACTCCTCCGCTCATTCGCCGAGTTCTTATTAGTTTGTGATGCACCCCAGATCAAATCATCATATCTGGATCGCTTGTGTCATGTGGGTTGTTTTTATCTCCTTTCCATTTTATTCGTCATCCACATGAACAAACTTTCCATCATGCAACACAATGAATCTCAAAAAATTACTCATACTTGAAAAGTTGAGATTACAATGGTAAGCATTTTGGACAATTAATATGTCGACATTTAATAGCATGAAAGTGGCACATTCGAATATTTAAATCCATACAATAGCAAAAGGTCAAATCGACAGTTGAAATGTCTATCTCGAGTGTAGAATTCAACAGTTGAAATGTCTAATTCGATGGTTTCGAAATGTTTAGTTTGACAGTTGAAATGTCTAACCCGACGGTTTCGACGGGTTGAATTCGACAGTTGAACTATCAAAACTAGCGGGAAGCATATATTGGGTGATTTGAACAAATTCTTCATCACATTAAGTGTGGTCATCAATATTGTACTATCAAATGACAAAATCTTCTTCCCAAATAATTTGAACAATAAATCATTAAAGTGACAATCTTTGAAAATATTTATTGGGTTTGATTGGAGGAAATTATTAAAAAATATTAATGGTGATAATCAATTCTCAACTACACGATAACATCTTCCCAAATAAATAACTCAATATTTCATTAAATATGAAATATTTCACAACATTTTGTAGAGGATATTGGCATCTTTATTCCAAAATGAAAAACCAAACTAATCAATGAATAATAATTTCGAAAATTTTGAATTAATATGATATTGTTGTATTTAACATTTCAAAAGTAGTATGTTATAAGATAAAAATATAAACAATTTTTTACATGTTAACCTATCAAAATGGATGATGAATCAAATAATAATGTCTTCTTGATGAAGAAATGGAGAAGATGAATAGAAAGTTAGGATTTGTTATTGGTAGAAGAGAATGGTTTATGCTTACTTTTCCAAAAAAATTTAAAAATAAATAAATAAATAAATTATTAACAAAATTCATATTATTCAATATAATATACATATATCCAATGTTTATAGTACACAAATCAAATCATCACATAACAGCATTAATGTCATTTAAATCAAGCATTAATGTACATTAAATGATCCTAAAAAGGTATCATTAAGGGTAATTTGAACATTTCACTCTAAAATGTGACATTTTTTAGCACCTTTAGTCAAAGTGACAAATTTTGGAGTGTTTTCAAATTTTGTGATATTTATGAAAAATCCCCTTTAAATTTAGACTTGTGCGTATGGCTGCCCACTACCTTGGTGGCACTAGCTGAGCATTTAATTTTCCTAGATAAGGTGGACGGGGAGTAGGCTTGATCATTCGAAAATTGGGTCAGACAAAATTTGAGGTCAACTTTAATAAATGCCAATAGAGAGATATGAACGGGGTAAATAAATTACCTATAAGATGATACAGAAGAATTTAAACTGGCGAAAGTGACCCCCGAAGTTTACTAAGTCAAGTCAAAAACTCTTAATGCTTACTTAAATACTAGAAAAAGAAGAAAAAAAATTCCACAAGCAAGCACAAGCTCACAGACGTGTTTGAATAAAATGCACTAAAGATTACAACGACAAGAAACATTCCTTTATTTTAGTCAATCTGATCTACGCTTTTCTTTTTATCTTGATTTGTTATATGTCTTGCCGAATTTGATGACCTCAAATTTTCTTCATTTTCACATTTGTGTTTATATGTTTGTATAACCGTATATATAAAGCAATCTCAATTGCTTCAAACTCATAAATCCACGAATTGACAATGTAGTTCGATTGATGAATCTTTTTTATAAGCTCTTTTATCAAACTTCGGAAATGCCAAAAGAGTATCTCAAGTAGCTTTTCGAGGAAGTATGTGTTTTTTTTTTTCTCTCTCCGCCATATATTAATATGTATGAATTTGATCTTTTGTATATCTTTCTCGTTTCTTTATTAACGAAAGCCAAATTAATAAACTTTGCTCGATGCATGTCAAATAGTAATTAGATGTTTTATTAAGGGGTACTGAGGGTGTCTTTCTCCAGTCGAATGCAGTCCACATCTTCACATCCACGTCTATTTCACTGACGTTCACCATTCCAAGTGCAAAGGTATATATGTAGAACACGAAGGTGGGGGAACTACAACAACAAAAAAAGCATTTTGCAACGTTTGAACGAATGTTGCATACCTCAGTGTTGCCCCGAGGCTTCTAAACCGACCCTAATCCTCCAATATAAGAATTCGACCCTTTATGAAAAATATGGGAATCAGAGCTTCGAATAAATAAATAAACCGAATACGACTTGTTCATTAGGGATGTGTCAGAAAACCAAATTTCAAAGGATAATTATGTCAAATCTCCAACAAAATGCTTGATTTATTGTACTTTTTATATATCCAAGCTTAATTATATAGAACCATAGTTGTGAAAGATATCTAGTATAACATGAAATCTAACACACATAATAGTTTTCCTAATCATTCAGAACGGAATAAAGCCAAACCTTAATGTCTTTATGATGCATATTCGTACCTTAATCTACTTAAAAATTGCAACATGTTTCAAATACAAAAGCCGAAGGATCAAACCTTCACTTTGTTATTCATCTTACAGCATCACAATTCACATGATAGAATTCACCTTCTGGATGAAGAGCCATCAAATTCTTCCCATTTTTCAAGAGAACCAGAAGAGCTGGAAGAATTTCCAAAATGTGACTGAAATCTTGGAAGCCCTTGTTCTTCTTGCTGTGGAAATGCTGGTGTAGATACCATTGGTATATTTGTTGAGAAGGGTGGAACAAACGACGTTCCTCCAGGGTAGATGCCCAGGGATCCATAGTACAAATTATTATTATTATTGTTGTTGTTGTTATTATCGACTCTCCCAGGTGTAGTGAGATAACCACCAAACTGAGTAAATCCTTGAACTCTTTCAGGGAAATTGAGCTTAGCTTTGTTTCCTTTAAATTTAAGTGCTGCTTCGTCATATGCTAGAGCTGCAGCCTCTGCAGTTTCGAAAGTTCCAAGCCATACTCTTGCTGCCTTCTGAGGATCGCGTATTTCCGCAGCCCACTTACCCCATGGACGCTGCCGGACTCCTCTATAGTGTCTTCTTCTCTGGTTTTCATTTCCTTCACATGCACGGATTTAATAGTTAAAATTTTATCTATTATACTTGTGAGTACAGTGCATGGAAAAACCCTATGTCGAGTACAATTTCTCTTGTAAAAGTAAGTATTTTCGTACCTTGTTGAACGGGTTGAGGCTGGATTTGCACTCCTGCATTACTGGAATCGGATAGGGATAATGGATTTCCAGGCACAGAAGAAAGATTTTTGTCTGTATTTCCCATAACTTGGGAGAGGGCAGAGACTACAGCAGACATGTCATATTGCGATTGAGCCGAGTAAATTGGAAATGGATCTTCATCTTCATCAGCAGATTCATTAGAAGGGAGAGGCCTCTTTCCATGCTTTCCATCCACTGTTTCACCTCTTTTCATCCCTCGATTATTAATTCTTTAATGGAGTAAAATAACACACTTTCAACCATGATGAGTCGAAGAAGCAGATAGCACATATATATATATATATAGAGAGGAACAAAGAAATGTTTAGGGTTTGCACCATAATCATCTTTTCTTGTAAAAAATTCATTCTTGGTCCCAAATTGTCTCAGGCAAGTTGGTCCTCGACTATAGAAGAGACCAAGTTGGTTTCCTCCCTTTCAACATAGTTATGCATTCAATCTTCAATGACAGATATTGTCCAAAGCTTTATTAATTGTTACATCACTCTCGTTAATGTCTTCAAAATTTTGCACCAATAAAAGTTAAAAAAAAAAAAACAAAATCAAACTTCATAAAGTTAGACGTATGAGAGTTATGAGATTATTGAATAGAGTTTTTGACGGTTTGTATCATTGAGGGCTAATTGTGCAATTATAACGTTTACAACGAGAGGTTGAGTATCATTTTGCTCATTTATTTTATTTTATTTTTTAAATATTGATGATTAACTTGCTATTGAGGATATAGATTGATAATACATAGTGAAAATTTTCTATGTAAGGTGTGAAAATGGATTTTATTTTTTTATTTTTTTTTTCATGGTCTTGCAAATTAAAATGACTGGATGAGTCTTTTTCTTCATAGTAATAATTATGAGGGGACTAGTTAAATGGATGATCACATCAATTTGGTCCAGTTTGTAGTTTGGGCCTTAAATTTATTTAATTTTAGTATATTTATCCATAGTAAAAAATGGATAATAACAGTAATAATTGTGACTAAGACGGTGCTTTATAAAAGTGTTTGTAAAATGAATAATGACGAAATTGTACAGCGGCCGACAATTGGATATACCATTCACTGTTATAAATAATATAATTATTAGTGAATGATAATTATATCCCTATAACCTTATTTTTTATTATTATTGTATTTATAATTCTTCCTTATAAATATGAGACTTTGATTTTTAATAAAACACACAATTCTACTTACTTCTTTCATTTGTTTTCATTTTTCTCTCTAGCTTAATATGTTATTAGCATGAAGTTCTAACCAACTGATTTAGCAAAATTTATTTCTCTTTTTGCTTTCAAATCTTTAGCCAATTGAGGTAGATATTTTTTTTTTTTTCTCTTCAGTCAAATAAAAATAAGAAGTTCTAGCCAATTGAGTTTACATAAAATAAGAAAAAAAAATACTCTTTTCATTTGCTTAAAGGAAAGGTTAATATTATATTAACTTTAAATTGTATAACAAAGAGGTATAGTTATTCGATTTGATTAAATCGATATATGATAAATAAATATTTACGTGAATGTAATTTTTTCATTCAATATTTCTGTACAATATTCTAGAAGAATACAATTGTATTATTGTACTTGAAAAGAAACAATCTAAATCAATATTCTAGAAGAATGTTGTAGCATTGCTTGAAAATGAAATTGATATTTGTATTATTTTGTTGCTCCTCAAGTACCACAAATTTACACATACAATATCTAAAATAATATTGTATTATACTATTATTACTCTTGAAAAAGTATAATATTTTCTTATTATATTCTTGAATAGAATTTGTTTTAATTATGCTTTCAAGAAGAAACATAATTTATAATTACTTTAATATTCTTGAAGAATATTCAAGAATATTATGTAGATTTTGAAAAAAAAAATAAAAAAAATTATTATATTATTTTAATATTCCAGTGAAATATTACTTGTCACACAAAGATATTACAATTTAAATATTTTAGAAGAATATTGATTCATTGCTCTTGAAGAAGCAATGATTACATTATTGTACGCATAGTGACTATGTATTTATTCCGTATTGTAGTAGTCAATTATGAAATTAAGTCAATTCACGTTAGTGGGAAAAGGTAAATTTTACGTTAATATATCTACTTTTTCAATTGAATTTGTGTTAATAAATTCAAGCCAATATTTTATGTGTGTTTCATCTTTTCTCTTAGTTAATTATCCATCTTTTGCTCATCGTTCGACTAATTATCTCGTCCCTTTTTTTAATACGAGTATAGTTTATGAATTTAGTACTTGCATACACTAAAAAAATGGCTTCGGGCACATATTTTTCGTTTTTGAAATCACAATATTCGTTACTATTACTATTTACCAACATAATATTAGCAACCACAAATCCGTTATTAATTTGAGGGTAGTTGATGATTACCAACCGATCGAGTTGTAGATAAAGAGTAAACCTTTTACCAACGAAAATTCCGTTTGTAAAAGTTTTAACCATTACCAACCAACTTTCTGTTAGTAAATATAGGGCTGGGCATATCTCCCAAATCGAACTGGACCCGAACCGAATTGAATCGAATCGAGCGGTTCTTCATAACTAAAATACCGAACGGGTATCTGAATCAAGAACCGACAGGTTCGGTTCGGTTCTCGGTTCTAGACCCAGAACCGAAGAACCGAATAAGAATCGAATTTTTTTAAATTTTTTAATTTTTATATATGAGAAAGATTAAATTATTTTAACTTTATAAAAATAAATTAGCAAAGATAGAGTTTGCATTGAAGACACTGAGTTCTATGAGAACATTGAGACAAGTAATAAAATATATATTATATTTTTTCTTATTAAATTTTATTAGTTGAACTATTTTTAGTTTATTTATGTTAGTTAATTGTGATTTTTCAATTTTTCTTTTAGAGTTTCTTAGTATCTAGTATGACAAGTCAAATAATTGATAGTTAAATCAAATAGTTGGTAAGTACTACTGTATTAACAATATTTTAAAATATTTTATCTTTAGGAGTCTATGACTTCTAATTTATATGGATCGTCGATATTTTAGTATTACTAATTTACTATCTACTTTTTGTAATGTATACATTGGTAAATTAATTTTACTGGACAACTTATTATTTATATGTTATTAAATTGGAATACGTTAATTTGTAAAAGTTAATATTAAATTGTCAGACTGCAGTGTTGTTATAAATGTTAAAAAAATTAATTATAGTATGGAACCGAAGAGACCCGAACTGAACCGAACTGAATCGAATGGAACCGAACCCAAATGGTTCCAAAATTATATTTGGACTCGACGGTTCCATTTACTCACTACCCGAAAATTTTCGGTTCGGTTCGGTTCTTTTCAAAACCGAACCGAATCGGACCGTGCACATGCCTAAGTAAATATCTAGCATTACAATTGGTAAAAATCAGTGATGTAAATTGCCGCATAGATGCTAGGTGTGGCAAAAAAAATATTTATTTATTTATTATTATTGTTATTATTATTATTTATTTGATAATTTTTTAAACTTTTAGTTAACTGAATTGAAAGGCCCAAAACGTTGTTTGACCACTTATTGGACCACAAATATTTAGAAGGCAATTCCAAAGACTTTGTTGTGAACTTTCGATACGGGATAAAAATTTCTTTGGTTGGGTTGTAGTATATTTACATTTAGTTTGACTGTAGTGTATTGTACTATTGTATAAATAATTCTTTAAATTTCATTACCTGCTCGTCACCAAAGGGGCGTCAAAAATAGTTCCTTACCCGGCTAAAAATAAATGTCGTTCAAATAGTATAATGCAAGCGAGGGTCATTACCCGCAGAGGATTGGTTCAATTACGTTGATTGCGCAAAAGAAAATAAAATAGCGAAAGCACATAAATGGAGGAATTTGATTCATTTAACTAAAGTGGCGATAAGCTAAAAAATTATGAAAGATTCAATACTTGAAATTAAATTAAATTAAACGACGGAGGCAATTAATCAACAAAAGAGAGAGCGTGATCAGTGGATGATTCTTTACCGTGAGAATGATTTTTCAATCCAATTTTCACAAAAGATTTTCGTTCAATTGATTAACAACAATTCGAGAATAATCACAAACTCGATTACCTCAAACTCTCCTTAGATTTTAGTTGAATAAAATAAGCTCTTTACCTATAACCTAGGATAGATCGCTAGAATTAATTTAACAAAAGCATTCGCACGACAGAGTCGAATTGAATTAAGCGCAAACTCGAAAGCTCGGTTTACTAACTTAAGTGATAATCCACCTACATTCAAATGAAAATTCCTCATAATCTATTGAAATGTAGTTGCAACTAGGATTTGGTAAAAATAGTGATTACGTACTAAATTTTCCAAGATAGCAAATATTGAAATAACTCAATCATCTAGTTGTGCCGCTAAATAATCGAGAAGAACAATATAAACATTAAATACAATGGATTAATCACATTAACCACAAGAACTATCAAGCACAAATCAATTGAAAAATCATTACTCGAGTCAAAAATTACCCACAATTACATCTGGGTTTAGCCACTCAGAATGTATTTACAAATGACTAACAAAATCATAAAATACATTGATAAAAATGAGATTAAAGATAAGAGAAAGCTTATTGAAAGGAAGATAGATGGTAGAAATCTTCAATGTCAAGAGTCTTCTCCTTCTTCTTCTTTTTTAAATTCTTCAATATGGCATATTTTCGCACCAGATTTTTCCCTCTTTTTGGTCGATTTTCTCCCAAGAACTTGATCTAGAAATGGTCACTACTAATATATAGTGTGGAGAAGGGGAAAAATAGGTTTAGAGTTAAAAAGGGTGATATTAGAATTTAAAATCGGGTTTCGCGTGTTTTCCCGGGTTCTGCTCCAAATTTGTATCATGCGTACGCATGGCTTTGTCTGTACGTACGCATGGCACAAAAAAATCAGCTCCAGTCGTTTCATTTAGCAAACGTGCGAACACATGCTTGCAGGCTATGCATACGCACAGTACAATTTTCTGCACTTCAGCTGAGTTACTCCAATTTTCTGGTGCCAGCTTTATTTTCTTCCTAGTTTTGCACTCCAATTCATCCCTTCAAGCCACAATGTTTCAAACACAAGTGATGGTAATGATCGCCAAACTTTGGAATTTTTGCATAATAAATCTTTTGACTCTTTTCTCGCGCAAAATCTTTCCAAACGACAATTAGCTCGGGTTTTTGCCTATAAAATAAAATTGACTAAATTAAGTATTAAAATGCCATCAAAAATTCACAAACATCTAATTTTAATGGTTGATTTAAATGTGAAATCCGCACTTATCACACCCCCAAACTTAAATATTTGTTAGTCCTCGAACAAAGCTAAACAAACACGCACACAAACACACAAATTAAAACCAAACGATAATATAATAATAACAAACACTCCATAGAAAGATAGCTTGCTAATTTACTCCAATCAATACATCACACATAATTTATGAAATGTTTACAAAAATGCTACAACAAAACACTTTGAAACTCAAACCATGCTAGACTCGTGTGTGAGTGTGTGTTGTCAACTAATTCATCGCAATACACAAGTTGGTGGTTACCCCACCCTCAAAATGTCAAAGGTGCCAAACTCGTGGGAAGCTCACTCCCCCAAACTTTTTATTTTCTCTCTAACCCAAGGTGTCAAACTTAAGGTTGTTCTCAAATCACTCATTCTTTCCCGCTCAAGTTTGGTTGGATCGAACCGGTAAAATTGATCATCAAGTCATGCATTAATTCTCCATAAAAACTTTGAGTGCTCAAACTACAAACTTACGTTAGGCAAATCACGCACAACACCAATCATTCAACAATAGCAACTAAGGATATAGCATCCATTTTCTTTTACTTCATTTTTTCAATGTAGGTAGTTCAAGCTCTAGTCCCTACGGGTAGCCTTCTTCATTGGTAGATCGTCTCCCACACATTAGAGATGCATAGGGCCCGATTACTCAACGCAGACTCACACATGGGGCATTTAATTTCAAATCAACCTCAAGTGTCACCCACAAGTGCATGCAATGAATCTCATGAAACAAGTTGTTTAATAAGGAGTCCAACATGGAATAAGTAGACGATAAATAACAAATAGTATTTATGTTCACACTTCATAAATCTGTGTAATGCAATAACTCAACACCAACTTGCAAAGCTATCAAACTCCACAAACAAGCGTAAGAACACAAATATATAACCCGGAAATTGAGTATTGACGAAAATTTTAGCACATATCACAAGCACGAGCTCACACCACACACCCTCAAACTTAAACTGTACATTGTCCTCAATGTAAAAGCATGAAATATAAATAGCAAAATGAACAAGTACTCTCCTAAATTTGGTTTTGACGACGATGGTTGTGCGAATGATTGTGGCCCTTTTGCGTTCATTAATGTTCAAAGCTATGATCCGGCGCTTGAGAATCTGTCACATGGGGGAAACAAAAATAATTAATGTCCAAAAAGATGTGATTACAAAATAATGTCAAAAAGAATAACAATAGGTTGCCTCCCATCCAGGGCTTCTTTATAGTCTTTAGCTAGGCTTTTTCCTCCTTTTGTCAACCGGCATCAATTGGATCCTCAAAGTGTTTACCAACTGTGAATTCCACTGTTATCGTGTTCTTCTCTGGGAAACCTGCACAGCAAAGTCTCTTTTTAGTAGCAGATAATACATTATAAAAACTTTTACCTGGCCGCTATAACTTCGGCGATGCATTAATGCCTCAACAATCTCCTGCAAGTCCATATTGAACGTCAAATCTTGATCCTCATTCACAAGGTGCTTATTAGTGGCATTGTCCAACCTATCATTCTTTTCAAGCTCGACAATATCCTGTGCTAAATAATCGGTCACATCAACAAAATACACAGGATTATTATCATTAGGGCATTTTGTGGAATCATAAATATTAAATTTAGCAATTTCATCATCAAATTCCATCGTCAGTATGCCACTATAAGCATCAATCTTAGTTTTGGATGTCCTCAAGAATGGTCTTCCTAGCAAAATGGGAGTAGTTTCATCACTTTTCCCTATATCAAGCACATAGAAATCAGCAGGAAAGATTAAATTATTGATTTTCACAAGAACATCCTCAACTATACCCGTGATATGCATTCGATTTATCAGCTAGTTGGATAACTATCCCCGTTTCATTTAAAGGTCCAAGTTTCAAAGAAGCATATATAGAATATGGCATGACATTGATAGAAGCTCCTGAGACTAACATGGCCTTCTCAAACCTAATATTACCTATTGTGCAAGGGATAGTGAACATACCTGGATCCTTGCATTTTGTTGGGAGTTTCCTTTGAATGATTGCCGAGGCATTCTTTCCAACATTCATTGTTTCACTCCCCTTGAGCTTTTGTTGCCTCTTAGAAGTACACAACTTCTTGAGGAACTTTTCATAACACGGCACTTGGTAGATGGCATCCAAAAGCGGTATGTTGACTTGAACTTTTCGAAAGGTCTCCAAAATTCCCTTCTCGTGTTCATCCCTCGTGGACTTTACAAACCTACTAGGGAATGGAGGAGGATGAAAATAGTAGGAAAAGAATTTCTAACATTTTCCTTTGGTCCCGAAGTTGAAGTTATGGTTTCCTATTTCTCACCCGATGAGTCCTTTTTCTTTGACTCATCAACAAGCTCTTTCATCTTTCTTGGGTCCTCTTCTAACATCTTCCCACTTCGGAGTGTCACCGCATTGACATTCTCTCTCGGGTTAATTGTTTGCGAATGAAGCTTTCTCGATACTTGAGACTCCAATCTACCCACCGTGTTAGCTAATTGGCCCACTTGTGTCTCCAAGTTTTTTATTGAGGTTTTAGTCTCTTGTTGGAATTGTATAAAACTTGAGGCTAGAGACTTAACCATGTCTTCTAAAGACATACTAGAACTTGGAGGCGGGGCTTGTTGGCGAGTTTGAAATTGTTGTGGTGGCCTTTGTTGATTGAATCTTGGGGGAGGATTGAATTAAGCTTGCGGAGTTATGAAGTGATTTCCTCCATAACTAAGATTGGGATGATCTCTCAACCCGGGATTATATGTGTTGGAATAAGGGTCATATCTTTGCCTTTGTTGCATTGGGAATCCCCCAATGGCATTTGCTTGTTCCACAGTCCCTTCTTGTAGAGTCGGGCATGTATCGATATGGTAACCGACAATAGAACAAATTTCGCACACATTAGCTTGTTGCATTTACCCGCGTGCCATTTGTTGTACAAGCAATGTAAGATCGGACAATTGCCTTTCAAGTTGAGAAGTAGCACCTACTTCATTCACTTGTTTAACCGGCACATCTACTCTACTCCCAAATTGTTGAGAGTTAGGGGCCATGTTGGCTATCAACTCTCTAGCAACCGTCGGTATTTTGTCCATTAAAGCTCCACCACTCACCGCATCTATCATACTTCTTTCCATCGGGAGAAACCCTTCATAGAAATATTGCAAGAGAAGTTGCTCGCTTATTTGGTGGTTCGGGCAACTTGCACAAAGTCTTTTAAATTTCTCCCAAAATTTGTAGAGGTTCTCCCCTTGAGATTGTCGGATGCAAGAGAATTACTTTCTAATGTTTGTAGCCCTTGAAGTCGGAAAATATCTCTCCAATAAGAGCTTTTGCATCTCATTCCATGTGGTGATGAGTCCGAAAGGTAGATAGTAGAGTCATTCCTTAGCAGTGTCTGCAAGAGAGAAAGGGAATGCTCGCAATTTAACTTGCTCTTCCGATACATTCGTCGGCCTCATACTTGAACAGACGACATGAAATTCCTTCAAGTGTTTGTTGGGGTCCTCTCCAGCAAATCCATGGAAGGTGGGGAGAAGATGACTCATCCCGGATTTTAGCTCAAATCCCCCTTCCAGTGGAGGATATTGAATGCATAGAGGTTGTCGGACAATGGTTGGAGCGGAAAGTTCCTTTAATATTCGGTTAGCATCCATCATTTCGGGCTCAATTTGTTCGGACTCACTTGAGGAATCAATGCCCAATTGCCTTAGGAGTTCAGTTGGAGAATCCTCTTCTTCACTTTTCGACGTGTCGACCTCTTTTCTTGATCTTAGATTGTAGTGTGATGTTTGTTTTTTGCTCATTCACAACCTAAGAGAACAAGGAAATCAAAAATAAGATAAAAGCAACAACAAAAATGCAATTAACTAATTGAGAAACAATCCCTGGCGACACGGTGCAAAAATTTGATTTCCACCAAAGGGGCGTCAAAAATAGTTCCTTACTCGGCTAAAAATAAATGTCGTTCAAATAGTATAATGCAAGCAAGGGTCATTACCCGCAGAGGATTGGTTCAATTACGTTGATTGCGCAAAGAAAATAAAATAGCGAAAGCACGTAAATGGGGGGGATTTGATTCATTTAACTAAAGTGGCGATAAGCTAAAAAATTATGAAAGATTCAATACTTGAAATGAAATTAAATTAAACGACGAAGGCAATTAATCAACAAAAGAGATAGCGTGATCGGGGGATAATTCTTTACCGCGAAGTGATTTTCCAATCCAATTTTCACAAAAAAATTTCGTTCAATTGATTAACAGCAATTCGAGAATAATCACAAGCTATATTACCTCAAATTCTCCTTAGATTTTAGTTGAATAAAATAAGCACTTTACCCAACCCTAATCATCAAATAACCTAGGATAAGATCGCTAGAAATAATTTAACAAAAGCATTCACACGAGAGAGTCGAATTGAATTAAGCGCAAACTCGAAAGCTCGGTTTACTAACTTAAGTGATAATCCACCTACATTCAAATGAAAATTCCTCATAATCTATTGAAATGTAGTTGCCACTAGGGTTTGGCGAAAATAGCGATTACGTACTAAATTTCTCAAAATAGCACATATTGAAATAACTCAATCATCTAATTGCGCCGCGAAATAATCGAGAAGAACAATATAAACATTAAACACAATGGATTAATCACATTAACACAAGAACTATCAAGCACAAATCAATTGGAAAATCATTACTGGGGTCAAAAATTACCCACAATCACATCTAGGTTTAGCCACTCATAATGTATTTACAAATGGCCAACAAAATCATAAAATACATTGATGAAAATGTGATTAAAGATAAGAGAAAACTTATTGAAAGGAAGATAGATGGTAGAAATCTTCAATGTCAAGAGTCTTCTCCTTCTTCTTCTTCAAATTCTTCAATATGGCAGATTTTCGCACCAGATTTTTGCCCCTGATTTTTCCCTCTTTTTGGTCGATTTTCTCCCAAGAACTTGACCTAGAAATAGTCACTACTAATATATATAGTGTGGAGAAGGGGAAAAACGGGTTTGGAGTTAAAAGGGGTGATATTAGAATTTAAAATCGGGTTTTGCGTGTTTTCTCGAGTTCTGGTCCAGATTTGTACCATGTGTACGCATGGCTTTGTCTGTGCGTACGCATGGCACACACAAATCAGCTTCAGTTGCTGTATTTAGCAAGCGTGCGTACGCACATGCCTGCAGGTTATGCGTACGCACAGTACAATTTTCTACACTTCAGCTGAGTTAGTCCAATTTTCTGGTGCCAACTTCATTTTATTCCTGGTTTTGCACTTCAATTCATCCCTTCAAGCCGCAATGTTTCAAACACAAGTGATGTAATGATCGCCAAACTTCGAAATTTTTGCATAATAAATCTTTTCACTCTTTTCTCGCGCAAAATCTTTCCAAACGTCAATTAGCTCGGGTTTTCGCCTATAAAATAAAATTAACTAAATTAAGTATTAAAACGCCATCAAAAATTCACAAACATCTCATTTTAATGGTTGATTTAAGTGCGAAATCCACACTTATCATTACCCTTCAACTATGTATATTTAGAAGGTGAATGATTGAATTTTTTTAATTATTAAAATTGATTAATATCATCAACGAATTTTTCATAATAATATGAATTAATCTTCACCTACGGAATTTTCGTTGGTGAAGAGGCTGAATTTTTATTTTTTATTTTTCGAAAATTTAATTACCTTTCACCTAAGAATATTTCGTAGGAGAATGTTTGAAATTTTTAATTATTAAAATTGAATAATATTAGCAACGGCAATTCTGTTGGTAATATGAACTAGTCTTCACCTACGAAAAAATCGTAGGTGGAAGATTGACACAGTTTTTAGAAAGAAAAAAAAGTTGAATTACATCATCTACAAAAATGTTGTTGGTAAATAATATGTATATTAAACAACAACATTAAGCACAAAATATCCATTGGTGAAGAGCTACCACTTTTACAAACGAAAATTTCGTTTGTGATTTTCGTAGCTAAAAGTCTAATAGTTGTATTTGTTGGTAATTATTCATAGGTAAAAAGCTGATTTTTTGTAGTGATACCTGTCTATTACAAATTATTGTTGCTTCTGAAAACATTATTATTGATATTCTTGCTAGAGTTTACTTACTCCCAAAAAAACAAAATTAAGTAAATTCTAACATAAATTATTTTTTTTTTTTACTCCTGAAGAGTAAATTTTTACATAATATATATTTTAAATAATAATATGTAATTGCTTCTCAAGAATAGGACATCAAAATTCAAATATCTAAAAAGAATATTGATATAATGTTCTTGAACAAATAATAGTAAATACAACGTGCTCCTAGAGTAACACATGTTTCAAAAAATATATTATTTTGAATGAGTATTTAATCCTAAAGAAAAATACACAATGCATGTGGACATTGATTCTTATACGATTATATCATAATTAATCATATTTTCGATAATTAACTATGTCTTTTGTTTGATTGAATAGTTATTCAAATGACAAATATTATATTAAATCAAAAGTTCAATTATCAAATGTATTATTGTTTAGCATGGCTAGTTAGACCATCATTGGATCAATAATCATATGAAATTAAAAATTCAAATGGACATTTAGCTAAGAACTAGAAGATTCTTCAATCCAAACAATTCTTATATGATGTTTGTTACTGAAAATTGATTATTGATCGTCACTAGCTAAAATAGGGACTGGATTCTCTATATTTCTGAAAATTAATTAAGGTGATAAATGGGGCCCGTTACTATCCATGTTGACCATTTAAATATTATTTGTATCTAATAAATTTGATATATTTACTAGATGATTGCATGATATTCGCAACTTGAAATTTGTGAAATTATTGCCTACATAATAAATTATGAGCATAACTTTTCGATTTTACAATCATGACAAAATGTCTTTGATAAGTGCGGATTTCGCATCCATTTAGGTCATTAAACTTAGTTGTTAGTTTTCACATGTTGGTTTATACCTTATTTTGTTACTTTTGTTATTTATATTAATATTCGGGTTGTTGGATGATTTGGAAGGATTTCAAGCGTGAATTGAGCCAAAAGAATTGAAGATAAAATATTCCAAGATTCGGCAATCTAAACCATGTAGGAAATTTCATATTTCCAATGGACTTCATTGTAGGGGTGTAAGCAATCCGATTTTGACAGATTTTCAAACCAAACCGTTTACACCGGTTTGAGAAAATTCCAAACATAAACCAAACCATTTTGAACGGTTTGAAAAAAACTCAAACCTAAACCTAACGGTTTGGTCCGATTTTAAACCGTCGATTTCGTCATATATTTTTTGTCTGTTAACTTTTATGCCATTAATTTATTGAATTCAATATATATTTATATTTTACTAGCAATAAATCTAAAACAAACTAAATATATTTACTATAAATTTAAATACCAATTAAATTAAAGTGAAATCACAATAAATTAAAACATAGTTTTTAGTTCGTCTTTTTTAGGCTAATGACGTTACAATAACATTACGATAACATTATAATACAAGTCCACTAAACTAAATATAAGGCCAAAAAAATATAATGATGTCCAACAAGATCTCGTGATCATCATATCTGAAAAAAAAAATGTTATTGATTAGACAGAGAGAATAACCAACCACAATAATAAAATAATTGTTTATAATATGTAAACATAACAATTATACAAGTTTACCATTGTATGTTGTTACGAACTCAATTTCTTACATATACTCAAACATCAATTAGCATCAAACATGATTCATCGTCTGCATAGTCAAACAAGTGCATTCATTACATCATCATAGTATTAGATACTAGATAGATAAGAGAATTTTCAAAAATATGATAATAGAAAATATAAATCACTTGCTACAACTTTCATTGAATGATCCAATGCCTCCACTTCATCTAAATATTGGCAGAGTACTATAGGTTCCTTTTTAGTTTGCAACCAATTCTTTCCGCATATACAAGCCTCAACCATCTTTGCACCTAAAGAACTCCTAAAGCAATCAAGTATCCGATCTCTAGTTCAGAATGCAGACTCAGAAGCAACTGTAGAAATTTGAATCGCTAATACATCTTTGACAATTTGGAAGACAATCTTATAGTTATGAGCATTTATTTTTCACTACAATAAAATGTCGAATGGCTCCTTAGTCAAATTTTCACATTGATCGGACAAGTAATCTACCAAATCATTTTTCTCCAACTGGGTGGGCGGAGGCGAGATCGAGTCGCGTAGAAATGGGAAGGGAATGGTTAGGTTTTGGATTTGATTCAATTGAAATGGGAAATGTATGGGTTATGACTTTCTGGGTTTCTGCCTTTCTGCTTCTGTCGTTATGAACTTATGGGTTGGGATCGTTCACCGTTGGGTGTGGGCAGTTGGGTTAGAAAATTACCTATTCCTATTGGTTGAAAAACATAAAATCGATATTATTATAATTTATATATAAAATATAAATTAGGATTATTGACTAATAAGAATAATTTGGAATTTTGGATGAATTTTCAAAAAAAAAATTATTTTTTTATTATTTTATTTTTATATAATTTTTCGTCGGTCTAGTTTGATTTTAAACCGCCATTAAAATTCTCAAACATAAACCAAACCATTTTTGACCGGTTTAGTTTGGTTCAAAACCATATCATTGACGGGTCTACGTGGCACCAAACCGACGGTTTATAAAATACGATTTCGATTAAGTTTTTCGATTTAGTGAGTTTTACTTACAGCTCTACTTCATTGTGCTGGACATAGAAGAAGATCGAGATAATTCAGTTATACTGGGTCAACCATTCTAAGCAAAGGGTCGAACCTTTATTGACATGGAGAAGGGTGAACTAATATTGAAGGTGGAGGACAAGCAAAAGATATTTTAATATTTATATCCCATTTGAGCAACCTTCCAACAAAAATGATTGCAATAGAATTGACAAAGAAAAGCCACCTGATCAACGAAGCTGTCAGAATAGAAAATTAAATTTCGATAAACTTCTTGGTAGAAATGAAAATGGAAATATCAAAATATGGAGAGCAAAGTAAGGTACATAAATTAGAATTGCACAAAGTGCAAGGACGACATAACTTGGTTTGAGCCACCATAATCAATCATGGAAAAAAGTCAAGCTAATGACTTTAAAGAAGTGCTTGTTGGGAGGCAACCCTAGACTACTTACCCGCGGTCTTTGCCGCATAGAAGGCGTCTAGATAACATAATATTCGACAAGGAAACAAATCAATGAGTAAGACTCACTATGCCATATACCTCAATGACTAATGAAATAAGTAAGCACGTGAATGCATGATGTGCATTAGAATGCTTGTAAATTTATGTAATCAATGAATTTGCATGTGAATCAAAGCTATTTAATGAAAATGCATAGAGTAGTTTTCAAAACAATGATAATACACTTGTATCGATGTAAATCAAAGAGAACCTATGTGGCATTACATTTGAAGTAAAACAAGCTACCCTAAGAAGGGAAAAAAATTCATGGCATGACCGCTCAAGTAGACCATGAACACAAGACGAGAACTCATGTCTACTCGCGATGGTCACACTAAACACAACCAACTTCAGCCACACTCTACGCACAAAACACCAAAAAACCATCAACTAACTCAATCTCATGTATAATACAGCTCAATATTCTAATGAATTGAAGAAAATTTCACAAAATCAACAAAAACCCCAATTTTCAAAGTTTTTAAATATTTAGAAAAAAAAAATGAATTTAACCATTAATTTGATGAAAATAATCACAACTAATCCACAATCAACCTAAACCCATTCTTAAGTATGCATAGATTTCACAAACAAAACACAAATTCGCAAGAATTAGTCAAATCCCTAAGATGTCAAAAGTTTGAAAAAATTGGGAAAAAATTACCTTGGATTTTAATGAATGCAATGTTTGTGATGATTCTCTACACAAGAGAGGAAGTGATTTTATCAATATGTCAATGGCAAAAGTTTTTGGAAGATTTGGAGGAAGAGAATTTGAGGAGAATGAAAGAAGAAATATGAAAATTTATGTTTTTAAGTGAAACACGAAGGATCCGCTCAAGCGATGGGCTAGGCGTTCAACGAACCAACTACAAAGTTTCAAAAATAGCACTTATATTCTAGATTTTTTGAAAGTAACACTCTTTTATGAAATTTTAAATTTAGCATCATGGTATGAAAATCGAAATCCCATGATAACACGAACCATCATTTGATCACTTATACTGGTATAATCACGAACAATGAACTCTTCTCATACAATCTATTCTAAACTTATATGGAATAAATTGTATAAGAGACACTTGTTTAAAAAGTGCCACTAATATCCTATGAGCAAGGCTCAAAACTTTAAATTTGTGAGAAATGACATATGTAAGAAAACACTGTTAATGAATATTTTTCTCAAATAATGAAAATCAAACACAGTGCAACAATGACCTTTTAATCAATATAGCTCATATTTATTTTGTATAATTGTTTCCCCTTTTTGTGAGCATGTATTTTTTCTATATATTGTATTTTTTTTTTGTTTTTCGCATCTTATTTGCATACTTTTCTTCATTAAGCTTTCTAAATGACCCTTAAAGTGAGCTTTAAGTTGATGACTCTCAAGTCAAATGACTATAGGACACCAGGTTTTAAATACCCTAACAAACTTAATAACTCGATTCATAAAGACTAGGAAGAGAAGAATAAGATAGATCACTTTCTCCATTGATAAGGAATTCAAATCTTTTGAAGGTCAATATTGTTTTCTTTTTGGGGAATTTACTAGAGTTTAGGTTAGTTAATTAAAGGTCAATCCATATTTAAAGTCACCCCACAACACCGATGGCTATCATCCTAAATCTCACACTTACAGTTAAGACTCACTTAAAAGAGTTTAGTGTGTACAGTGCAGGTGTTACATGAAATATATGCCAAGTACTCCAAACCAATTCTAAATTGGTCAATGAAAACTTTCGTGATCATTCAGTTATTTTACTAGTATTTTGAACATGGTATCAATTCTAAGTGTTGTGACTTAAAAAATCCCTTTTTTATAAATAAAAAAAATGAGATGATCTACAAAGAATGGGAGAGCATGCATAAATATGTAGATAAAATGAGCACTGCAAATGCATGCATCTATAGACCTACTCAAGGAGGTACACAGACACTAATAGATTTCCTAAGAAACTCAAATCTAAGACGATATAGAAGTTTGGTAAAATGGTTAGCTAACTAGTTTTCTGTACAGATGTGCTCAAGAGATATAACACGAGTCTTGACAAGCTCTCAGATAGAATGAAGTCTAATGTCTATATGTTTGGTCTGAGAATGTTGAACGTGATTTTTGAAAATGTTTATAGTACTTGTGTTGTCGCAAAACACAATGGTACCCTTTAAAACTCTATAATCACTCAACATTTGCTTCATCTAAAACAGTTGAGTACGACAACTTTTTGCAGCTATGCATTCGGCCTCATCTTTGGACAATGATATAGAATTCTATTTCTTACTCATCCAAGCTACAAGATTTGTCCCAACATAAAAACACCCACCAAAGGTATTTTTTCTATCATCGGCATTTCAAGCTCAATCAGTCCAGAATAACCAGCTAGATCTAAATTGGAATCTCTAGAGAACAAAATTCCATAATCTATCGTGTCATTAACATGTCGAATGATACACCTCACAACACAAAAGTGGGACTCTTTAGGATCGGCTTGAAATCTAGCACAAACAGCAACACTAAATGCTATGTCAAGTCTACTAGCAGCAAGATAAACTAAACCATCTATCATACTCCGATAAAGTGTTTAATCAACATTTTTTCCTGTAGGATGATAACTGACCGCTAAGAAAGTACAGTCCAGATTGTTGATCCCTTGAGTAATGTTTATTTTCTATTACACAACTTTAATTAATCTAATTCTAACAATAAAAATAAACACACAATAAATATTTTGATTTTGAAAATAAGAAAAATTAACTAAAACTCTACAAAATAAGAAAACATAAACACCTGAAAATTTCAGAGGAAAACGTGGTTGAGATTCATGATTTCGTTTAACCGTCACCTAATTAATTGTCTCACAAGCCAATTAATAATTACTCATTTACGATGTTAGATTTGATTTTTCCATTTTAGTTAATTACCTCTCTCAAGCAAAATTAATCCTAATTAGTTGGTTTAATTACTAGATCTATGTCGATTAAAATCAAACAACCATATTAAATCTTTGTGAAAATAGCTCAATGGGTCACTTGGGGTTAGGGATATATATTTATCCCCTTACAAGATCCTAGGGATATTTACTGATTGATCTAAAATACACAATTTTCTATCGAACTATGTACAAATCATTAAACTCAACCATATAATGGCCAAATAAATTAAAGGCGTTCAACACAATAATAAATACACATGAAAATGTGCATTTAGACCTTCAAAAACAAATATTAAAATTAATTAAAGCTTGGTCTAGCTACTACCACACATTCCAACACAAACAACTAGATCATTTTATACAAATGATAAAAATGAGAATATTACATACAATACATTGCAAGTTTGGCAAAATAATGAAGAAAATACAAAATTATAGATAAAACTCTTTTTTGTTGGATTTTTGAAGATGAAATGGCTTGCTCTTGAATTTTCCAAATATTTTTTCAAATCTTTAGATGTATTATCCCTGTGCTCTTTATTTTACCCAAAAAATTACAAGTAAATCAAAAGAAGAAAAAAAAAAAGAAGGGGAAATGAAGAGGAAGCCAGAAAATCCCCCCCCCCACCCCACCCCACCCCCACCCCACCCCACCCCAACCAAGTAGCTGCACGTATTTTTCACTTCAAAACTAGCACAATTTGCAGTCAAGTCCCTAAGTTTTGTAGAAGCAATTAAAATAGTCCTCCGGGTTTTAAAAGTGGCGTGTAGGCACCATTACTCTACCAAAACAAGAGAATTGGTTCAATTTGTAGCCAAGTCGTCTAGATAATTGTATACTAGGTCCCTCAACTTTGATCTTGTACAATTTGATCCTCAAATTTTGACTTTATATCAATTTTGCCCTTCATAAATTGCAACATAGGTCCTCAACTGTCTGTCCTTGTGCAATTTGGTTCCCAACTTCATATTTGTATACGCTTTTGGTCCATTTTCTCTTCTTTTTGCTTTATTCTCTTTCCATTTGAGTTTTATAAATTACAAAAGCCAAATTTACCCAATTATGAGTCAATATCCGCTCTTTTCATCAACAATAAGCATATTTAGGTATTAAATAAATGTGCAAAAATGTACCTGTCAAATATCCACAAGCTTAACGAGCAAGATTATCTACAACACAATCAAACAGCACATGATAATGATCAACACATTAGATAGCTTGTCAAAATCAATGAGTGTACATAATTAATCAAGAAATACATGAATTATTGAACTACTCATTTTTGAATTAAAAATAAATAAACAAAGGGTTCATTTTCATTTGATACAAATTAAGATTTAGCCAAGCATGATTTATATAATATTACAAGAAAAATAATAGAAAATCATCACTCGAAAGAATATGGAGGCGAGATGTGAATGCAATTTCTTGTTCTTGATATTCAACCCCAAGTTTTGATTCTTCAAATTCTTGATGTAATTCGTCTTCAATTCTTGCTAGGTTTGATCTTCTCTCCCCAAAAGGTATGAATTTGCCTCTTGTTCTTTAATAATAATATGATATGGATATGTATTAAGAGGCTAGAGAGAGATCCCTTAGTCTTTAACCCTTATTTTGTATACATATAGCTGCTGGATTTAGGTAAAAAAATGCGCCCAATTTGGGTTCCATAAGGGTTTGATTCGAAAAGGAAAACAGGCTCGTCTGGTCGAAAACTTGCCCATATGTGCACATGGGCCAAGCAGGTGCGTGCGCAACATAGAATAATTTTCTCTCGGGTTCATCAAATTGTAGGCCTTATGCTCGCAAGGCGTGCATGCACATGGTTATACCTTTTGGGCCAAATTTGCAATTTGGTCCTTGAATTTCTTCATGGGTACTTTTTTTGTCCTTTTCATGCAATTTCACTCATTTGACATTCAATGTCATCCATTTCATCCCGTATGATCTTCAAGCAGCATTTTTGGTCTGAATCAACTATTGAATGTTGACAATTTAGTCCCCAAACTTTGAAATTCATCTTTTTTTTTCATTGATTTACATTCATTTCTTCCAATTCTACCATTTTACATCAAGTTTTACCTAACAAACATGATTAATGTAGCAAATAGATCCCAACTTATTTTCCGTCTGTGTATGTTATCTGCACAGTTGAACACCATGTTAAAGTACTCGTGATCGTAGCTCGGATGGGGTAAGATGGTAATGGACACTTTGACACTCAAGTTAAATGGTGAAGAAAGTATTTGGCTATGGGAGAAATACAATGAGGTTGGGTTGAAGAGAAAATACCAATTTTGCAATATGAGAGTGGTGCTCAAAATTGTATTCAAAGTTTCATTACAATAATGACCTTTGAAGAACATTAAGCATGAGCTTTTATACCAAGTGAAAAGAAAGGAAGTTCAATGGATGCTTGATACGTGGCTATTCTATTTATTTTAAGTGGATCTTCAGACTCGCTTGAATCAACAAGTTTTAATTGATAAATTCTCTGTGTTCTATCATAATCAACAAGCTTCTATATGTAATTATTACATTTAATTGATAAATTCTCTGTGTTCTATCATAATCAACAAGCTTCTATATGTAATTATTACATTTCTCACTTCTTGCTATGTCAACCGCCTTCCTTCTCTTCACTTAATTAAACTCGATTAAATTCCAACAGAGAGAGATATGAACCATACTTCAATTACTTTCAATGTTAGTAATTTCAATAGCCCTGTTACTAAACTTAACGTCACAATTCTACCTTTTTCAAGTAATTATATTGACTAATCATGTCATGGCTACAAAATTTTATAAAAAAAATTATATTTTACAAACTAATAATAATTCATCCGATTTGACAAAACATACTCGATCTCTATTCATCCCCTAATTTAAAATTTTGTTGTTACGATTCAATCAGGTGATACATTTACTGAGAAATGAGGGATAATGAAGATTCAGAACATTAGTTTTGTAAGATACGGAGTGAATAACATTGAAAAGAAAATGAAGTTCGATTATATAGTTGAGATAAATTAAAGTTGTGTACTTAATTGAAATTTCATTAAGCCCCTATTGGGTTTATAAAAATAAAATTTTTAGTATATTATGATAAAAGTTGATGGAATATGTGGTTGAAAAGCTTTAGATCCCATTAAATATGTGATTAAAATTTAATATTGACTTTGTCTTAAAATTTCAATTTACATTTTTAATTGAACCAAACAATAATTAAAATTTAGTGAAATAAAATGAAATTAACCCCGTACTAAATACTAAAAAAATGTTTAATTTCCACGTGCGGGCAGAGGATGACAGACGTATTCATGGGCGGATCTACAATGGGACGGTGGGGCCACCTTCCCCCACACTAAATTTTAAATTTAAAAATTTTCACAACATTTTCCAAAAATTCCTTAATAGTTTTGAAATTTGCCCTCACAATTTTGAAATTCTAGCTCTGCCCTTGGACGTATTTGAATAAAGAATTAAACTACTTGAATCAATGAACATAATTTTGACACATAAAGAAATGTCAAACTTAATGTACAAAATGAATATACATGCATCAGCTTTGTTGAATAAAATGCACAAACACAAAAGAATTCTATAAATTTAGTCAATCTGATGTGTGCTTTTCTTTTATATTCATTTGATATTTGTGTTGCCGAATTTGATGACCCTTGAATTTTCTGCATTTTCACATTTGAGCATATAAAAAGCAACCTCAATTGTTGCTAACTCACTGATTGGTGTATCTTTTGGAGACTTATTATAAGCACATTTTTCAAACTTGGGAAATGCCAAAAGAATATTTCGGCTAGAAGTATGTGTTTTTCGGCTAAATTGATATGCACATGAGCTTTATATATCTTTCTTGTTTTTTATTAAGAAAAAGCCAAATTAATAGGTTTTGATGGTTAGACGTTTTATGTAAGAGTCTTCGTATCCACGTTCAAAAAGTTCCTATCTTCATATACATGTTTATTTCATCGAATCTCTTTCTGAAACAATACAAATGTATATCTACAATATGCAGATAGTGGATTTCTTAACCAACCCTAATCTTGAAATATAGAACCCTAATATGTAAGAAGACCTAATCGCCTATTCCAATTGTAGCTATACATATATAAAACGGGTTAATTTCAGAAATGGTCACTGAAGTTACAGGAAAATTACAAAATGGTCACTGAAGTTCAAAACTTTCAGTAACGGTCACTGAAGTTTCAGGTGCTTTAAAAAACGGTCACTGAAGTTTGGAAAACTTTCAAAAACGGTCACTGAGTTACAAACACTTTTTCAGTTTTTTTGTAACTTTTGCGGCAACTTTTTTGCCACTTCCGACCACCAAAATCGCCAAATTTTGATACCGTTGGAAAGCCCACAATATCCTCTTCAATTACCACCCAAAATCTTCTCGTAATTCCAAGGGATTCGACCGAAAAATTGCAGATTTTCAGATTTTTTGGGCAACTTTTGCGGTAATTTTTCGGCGACTTCCGACCACCAAAACCTCCGGATTTTGATATCGTTGGAAAGCTGAAAATGTCCTCTTCAATTACCATCCAAAATCTCCCTCCAACTCCAAAGCATTCGACCGAAATAAGCCCACAAAGTTAGCATCCTGAATCTGGGCAGATTTTCTCCTTTTTGGGTAGCCGACTTTGTGGGCTTATTCCGGTCAAATGCTTTGGAGTTTGGGGGAGATTTTGGATGGTAATTGAAGATAACATTGTCAGCTTTCCAAAGGTATCAAAATCCGGCAGTTTTGGTGGTCGGAAGTCGCCGAAAAATTGTCGCAGATTTTCAGATTTTTTGGGCGACTTTTGCGGCAATTTTCTGTCGAATCCCTTGGCGTTAGGGGAATATTTTGGATGGTAATTGAAGAGGACATTATGGGCTTTCCAACGGTATCAAAATTTGCCGATTTCGGTGGTCGGAAGTAGCCGAAAAGTTGCCGCAAAAGTGTTTGTAATTCAGTGACCGTTTCTACAAGTTTTTCAAATTTCAGTGACCGTTACTGAAAGTTTTGAACTTCAGTGACCATTTTCTAATTTTTCTGTAACTTTAGTGATCATTTCTGAAATTAACCCTATATAAAACTATTACTAATTATATATTTCAATTTAAATTTTATTTTTCTCTATGTATGTTAAACAACATCATCATACTATCAGAGTAGACAGATCAAATCTTATGATTAGCGCCCATTTCTGAAAAATAAAACGTATCAATTAGAGCTTTTACCAAAATATCAATCCGACATATTCGTGCACTGAAAACCAAACTTCAAAGAATAATTATGTCACATCTCTAACACAACGCATGTATATTTGTCTATATATCTAGCTAATTGGAACCATACTTATGAAAGATATCTAGCATAAAAATAGAATCTAACACGTGTAAAGGTTTTTTTTTTTTTTAATCATTCGGAAGGGAATGCAGCCAGACCTTAATGTCTTCTGGATTTATATTCATCCCTTAAACATGTTTCAAATACCTCAATACCAAAGGCAAAGAATTAAACCTCAAACTTTGACTTGCTAATTTTTCATTACACACTGACTAATTCATCTTACAGCATTAAACAATAGAAATCACCTTCTGGAAGAGCCATCAAATTCTTCCCAATTTTCATCAGATCCAGCAGAGCTAGAAGAATTTCCAAAATGTGATTGAAATCTTGGAAGCCCTTGTTCTTCTTGATGTCGAAATGCTAGTGTAGATACCATCGTTATATTTGTTGAGAATGGAGAAACAAACGACGTTCCTTCGAAGAACAAATTATTATTACTGTTGCTTTTTTTATCGTCTCTCCCATGTGTAGTGAGATAACCACCAAACTGAGTAAATATTGAACTCTTTCAGGGAAATTGAACTTCATTTTGTTTCGTTTCAATCTAAGTGCTGCTTCGTCATGTGCAAGAGTTTCGCATGGCTTTCGTTTAATCACTTAAGGTCAGAAGATTTACTCATCTGTGAGGCAAACACTTCTTTTTTGGTTCATGATTTCTCTGGACTATATGGTTTCATTGAGTTATTATTTGATTAAGTTCGCGAGCTTCAATATTGATTTGTAAATTGGATTAAACTAAATGCACAAAATGAATTACTACATACATTATTTACTACTCACATTGCATAACGGGCTCCGCGTGAATAAAATAATCCAACAATGTGGTTCCCACCCCTTATTGTGAGTGGTAAGTAAATGAGTTAGTAAAAGAGTGTAAATAAATCTAGCATGATCCTTGTAAATTTAAGAGTACGATTTGGGTCTGGAATAGAAGGGCATAATATTAACAGCTGGCCACTTAAACTGAAGTTTACAAAAATACAAATAGTCCATGAACTTTCTTTTGTGTTCTAAATCCACACCCAAGCTGAAAAAAATTTCCAAAATAACCCTCGGACCCAGAATAATGTTTCCTATTTGTCGACAATTCCACATCAAAACTAATGGGATCCTTTGAACTTTGAAGGCTATTAAAAAGGGTCGTCAAGACAAAAGTTTTCTTCAAAAGAGAAACTTTTAATTCTCCTAAATCTTCTCTCGTATTATAGCTCTTTGATTTACAAATCTCCATTCTAATAGTTATCCTTTTCTATCTCCTCTCCATAAACTACATATACAGTTATGCAGTATGAACACTAACTCGTCTTGACACTTGCACACATCCACAATATGAGAAAATACAGTACTTGGGCTAACCTTACACAGCTTGAGGTGCATGCTACGAGAGCAAGCTGGATGCAAACACCACGAATTTAAAAGCATAATGTACGTTGTAAGACCAATGAAGATAAAGTAACTTGGACTTCAGGCATGAACAATTTACAGTTAAACCAAAAGTTTATCAGCCCAACATACCCAAAACAATTCTGTAGGTTTTTACCAACCTCGAGGTAGTCAGCTAAGCTGGTTGTCCGATATCAAAGTTACTAGCAGAAGTACTCATAATAAACACAATTGTTAGGTTACAAAAACAAAAACCAAAAAAAAATCCTTGTTTATTCTAGAAAAGTCACACCAGTATCAACGATATATCTCAGTAGGGCCCGCGAATAAATAATGAGAAGAGATGGGAACACTTCCTTGAGATCTTACGGATTCTGGGGCTTGCGGTTGCACAGCTGATGCAGCATATGGGACTGGGGGTGCTGGGTAGGAGCTGTATCTGGCTGCATTGGGTTGTCGTTGCACAGCAGATGAAGGATATGAGCCGTAGGAGCCATATGCAACCACTTCATCTTGATGCAAGACTTCTCTCTGTACATGTAATCTACGATATTCACTTCTCAAGCCCGGCAGTTGATCATGTACACCACTCCCTTGCACTGTCCCATATCTGTCAGAGAACCAGCAAAGCATGGTTCAGTTTCTTGCTTGGGGAGAGAGAGAGAGACGAGGCTAAAGTACGTGCATAATACAAACAAAATCCAGCTAGAACATATATGCTGGAAAAATTACACTCGGAGAAAGTGGAGACATGATAATACATTATTTATTGCTGTCCAATGCTTAATAAGTTAAAACCGGACTCGTCTATTTGACAGAAAAATCTGTTTTTCCCTTTTTCTATTAGTTTTTTTCATTCATTTTGTTGGATGAAAGAAATTTCAGGCAAGGGTACCCTACAGACATATTTCAGTAAACTCAACTACACAACAGATACGCCAAAAACGACTTGGCACATTTAAAGCTCTGTAGGAAGACTAAACTACAATATGATGGCATAGTAACTGAACTGCTGCTGCTGCTGCAAGGATAGTAATAAACTTAAAAAAACAGTGATGCAATATCCTCTTCTAATCATCCTAAATAAGAATTACCGTGCTAACGGCTAAGGAACACAGCAGTTCCCAAGAAAGCATGAGGTTGAAACAGAGAATCCAGAAAAGAAGAGAGAAAGAGAAATAAAGATGCAAGGAGAGGGGGGAAACAGACATCATGCAATAGTAGAAAAAGTTTGGGAAAGAATACTGTAACCAATGTGTAAGCATGAATGTGTCTGCATTCATAATTGATTAAAGGTAGTGACACATGACACATCACTTTTCACACACCTTCATTCGGATTTCAAAATATTTCAAAAATTGTAAGCACGTGCATTACCAATTCTCACTGAATTACATAAATTCAGGATTAGAAGTTATGAACTATAACAATTTTTTTTTTTTTTTTTTTTATAGATAGACATGATCTATAATCTATAATACATAAATTATCACATCAAGTGAGAATCATTTTCTGGACGATTTTAACCCTACCATAATTCAATTATTTCAATAATACTTTACTTTTCATTTTTCAATATGTAATAAATATTACAAAATCTAATGAATTTCGTGTTATTAATTCTCAATTAATTAATATTCACACTAATCTAGATCCAATGAATTTTGACTTGATGAATCTTAATCTACATGAATCTAGACTTATTATAGATGAATTTATTTCTATATGAATTATAATGGGTGTTTAAATTCATGTATTAGCAATTAATTTTTATGTACCAAATATAGTATAAAAATTTTGCTCATTTATAGTTTTATCATCACAATAAAAATAAAAATAAAAAAAATAAAAAAAAAGAAGAAGAAGAATAATAATAGAAATCGAGTTTCGTAAATTTATATCCTAAATTTTATTTTCTTAAGTTTGTTAGAAACTCATCAAATCCTCCCAACAAATTGGTATCAAATATTACTTTTATAACACTTATATAAAGTATTTCAAAATAACGTGTAATGCACGTTCGACTTTGACTAGTAACAATTACGGAACGGAAGATACTGGATTATTTAAACAAACTACGTAGTATAACCAAATTTTCTCTTTCCTGAAATAATTCATTAGAAACGCAAAACCTTCCACCAACCCCTCCCTCAGCCCGTAAAAGGCAAACCAAAAGGAAGGAAAACATAAAACCTGTAATGCGGTTCCTGCATGGCATAGGCACGTCCTTCACTGAAGTGTGGCTGTCGAGATTCAGCAACATAGTACAAATTATTAACAGGCAGTCCTAGATGCTCTATGGCTGGATGAGCATGTTCCATATATGCCGCTGTTCCATGATATCCATGCTGCAGAATATGCACTGGCTGAACAGGTTGTTGCTCCATTACTGATCGACCATGATAATATTGCACCCCATCTACATGTCGTTCCACCATTGCTGAGGGAAGTCTTGCCCTTGATAATGACACATTGGGCAGAGTTGGGGGCTGACGTTGGGATGAAGCACCGAGAGGACGAAACAATGATAACAAGTTGCTCACCTGCATTGTTTAAGAGAGCTCTTTGCTAAGTATAAAACATCCAGGATAAGAAAGATGGACTAAACTCCACAACCACATAACAAACAACAATCTTACTTGTTTTCCACTCAGTTCTTGCTTGAACTTCCTGCCCTCGTAATTCTCCTTTAGAACTCGTTTAAGAGAACTTTCATGCAAGGGAAGACACTCCTTGAAAATTTTGAACTTTACCTGAAAGGCAGAAATGAGCAGCCTAAAACACAGGTTTAGAAAAATATAGCTTGTCAATCAAACACACCACAGTGAAAGTTGAAGAATACAAGCATCATCTCTATAAATAAACTTACCCAATAGATAAAACTCATGTCAGTGAAGCATAGAGATTCAATCTCATTCAAAGATGTCATTATATTCTTTTTCTTTTCTTTTCATGTTCTTAATTTCCCTTTAAAAAATTATTGTTAAAGAAGTTGTCCCTTACTTCTTGGGATGAAAGAAGATAGCATAATGATTTACCTGTGCAGGAAATTTTCCTCTAAATGCATCAGGTTCCAAGTTCATTGTTCCAGCAGAGGTAGCCTCATACACACCATATAGCTGCTTCAACACAAAATCAAACAGAAAGAGCTTAGTGCCGGGCTTTATGGCCTCTACCACTTCCTTCTTTCCCACGGGAAGCCCGAAAACACGGTACTGGTAACATTCTAATTTGGTGTCTTGATTACACATGAAGATAAATCCAGAGAGGTGCTTATTTGTTTCCTTTTCCATCTCTCTATTCTGCGAGGCAGCTCTATTTTCCTCACTAGGTAGAGCAGAAGTACTCACTTGTACAGGGTCAGTGAGAAGAGCAGGAACAACTGCATTTTTGGGTTCAACTTTAAGAACCTTATTCCTCTTTTTAATTTTACCATTTGGTTGGTTCATATTTTGCCCTTTCCTTTTGAGCTTCTTGCCATTTCCCTTGGCCATGAACAAAGCTGATATAGTAGCAAGAGATGTGGTACTTCTGTAATTAACTCAGACACATGAGCACTCAAAACAAAGGCTGAGAATGACATAAAATAACCAAGAAATTACTCAAAAAAGTTATCAAACAATAAAAACACACATGATCTTATATAAAAATACAGTAAGGCCAACTCAACTGAAAAAAAAAAGGGAGCAACAAATTCCTATTTCAAATGCTTGACAGGCCATTATATAATTTCAGATGAGATGCATATCAACATAAGTCACCCAAATGAAGATTAATTAGACAAGAACTAACCTAAGTTAATAAAAATATTGAACCTCGAGACTAACCTGTTACCAGCAGCAAAACAGAGATGAAGGACTCTAAAATGGGGTTTGTTTTCTGATTTTCTTAAGATAACTGGACCTATATTATACTCTGTCAGATCTACACATGGAACATATGGTTCAGCTGCTTAGGATGAAATCTTCAGGCCAGAGATGACATTATTACAATGCGGGGCCCATTTTACAAGAATAGAATAGCGAGATTCAACAAAAATTTACAAAAAAAGACTCATTAAATAACAGTAATAAATACGAGAACTACTACAAGTTTCCCCGGTGGCTTAGTCAATGACACCATATGAATATTTTCTCTTCCATCCACAAGGATTTGAAAACATATTTTTTGCTCTTCCTTCAATGAGGATTGAATAACCAAGCTTTACACCTTGAATTCCTAAGACAAGGCATTACCTTAGACAGAAAGCAATTTGCAATGAAAACTCTCGAACCAATAACTATGTATACATACCACAAAATGAACATATATTTCGAGAAATATGACTTTTGGTTAACTCAATATGAGGATTCTGTAGAAAAAATCTTAAAGTTACTAAATTTCGTATTTATGTGGCAAACAAAAATGAACCTGCGATCTTAAGAAGCTGTTATTTTATCTTCTCTAGGAAGCACACATAAGCTGGAAAGGCTAGAGTATCAGTGTCCGATGCAACACTGACCAGCAGTGATACACCCAAATACGTGTCATATTCACCACTAGCTTGTCCCTTCCCTTCCTTCATACAAGCCGCCGACATGCCGAAGGCACACGGCTGACAGGATTTGTAAGGAAAAAAGGGAGAAATTGCAAAAGAACTAAGAGCCACTAAGCTGGATTGACGAACAAAATGCCAAACAACACGTGTGTCCTTATCGGTGCTTACTAGGGTCTTTTTATATCAATTTGACCATTATGGTAATTTTGCACAACGGAAACAAGCATATTACGTAGTCTACCCACAGTCAATAGATGACATTTTTATTTAATTAAGTGCTTCACACCCCTCCTCTTAAATGGGAATAAACCTAGTTACATTACAGTACAAAAAATGTAATAACAATGCCCAAAGAATAAAGAATAATAAAAAGTCATAAAGAATGCATACAATTGGCATCAATTAACTTCAAAAAGTGAATTTGCATTGTTACTTGCAATGCACGAAATGCCAGAAGAAGCTACCATTAATAAATAAATCTGATTTAGTCCATATTTTCAAGGAGTTAAAGAAGTTCCAGGTTAAGGAAATCCAACAAAACCTACTTAATCAAAGTACACAAGTTATCTTGTGAACAGGTTAATTATCTTTGAAACAACAAGTGTATATTAATTGTCTATTTTAATTCTTCAAAAGAAGAACAATTTTGAGTTAATACTCTTCGATTGTTGCTCCTCATTACCTTTTTTATCTTATTTTGAAATACAACCATCATTAAATAGTATATTCCTTTCAGATTTTCAGATTTTTTATCTTCACAAAAACAATTTTACTGCATAAATTTGTGGAACCTGCATGTGGGTTCATTAGGTTTTTCACCAGCTAGTTTACGGGAAAAAGGGTCTTGTAACTCATACTCAAAATAGACAAAAACTCGACTCTTAGAAACTAATCTGGAGTTCACAATCCAACAGAGGTTTGAAAATATGCATCCAAATAGCATCTGACTGAATTAAATTATCAAGACGGAAAAAGGGATCCAGAATGCAGGACTCTGGAAGTCAATTGAAGCCTAAAATTAACTATACCGAGCTCAACTACATTTTAAAACTAATTATTAAAGAGCTAGTGTTTCAGGAAATGATAATCCTATACTTCAGTCACCAACCTATAAAAACTTACAGCACACCCCAAAAAAAAAAAATAATAATAAAATATATATATATATATATATATATATATATATATATATATCCTAGTAAAAAAAATTTGAAAAAATGGGTGTATCATTAATTAAACAGGGTTCAACTACATTAGCTGAAAATTTGAATTACTCCGAAAAACTCGTGATTCAACAAGTAGTAATCCTTTACTTCATTCAATAACCAGTTTAAAGTTTAACTCATAACCAAATAAAAAAAATTTAAAAAAAGGAAGAAAAAGAAACCCTATATCAGTAAATTTCAGCTAAAAAATTTAGTTTATCATACATTACATTTTAAGGAAATGAAAAACGAAATGCAGGATCAATAACGTTTTCAAACAATTCAGACTAAATCTAGATAAAAACAAAACAATTAAACCACTAACCCTTAACCGCCGGGGGCGGGGGGGGGGGGGGGGGGGAATCTACCGCAGCAGCAATCAAAGTCACATAAAAAACGTATGTGTAACAACAAATATATGCGTATGTATATGTGAGAACCCTAATCTGCAGTGAGAAGGGAGTTAAGAATTATACCTAAACAGCAAAATCCAGTGATATGATTTTGGAATGGAGTGCTGTTTTAATCTATAGCCATTTTATTGCAATTTTTATTTTAATCAAAATGGACGGTTTAGATGGAAGATAAACTGCACGCGAGTTAATTGTTCCAATGACTACCGACTTATATTTATGTCTTTGATTTCTCACTAAAATTTAAAATGTCAAATTTTAGTTATTGAACTTTAAAAAACGTTATATGTTACTCATTAGCATAACTTGTCTCAAACTTCTAACGAAATTGATGATGTGGTTGGAGGAATGCACATATGGCTTCCCGTCATATCGTTAAACTTTGAGATAGTCGAATTTTTGTCACTAAATTTTGAAAAATATCTTTTATTGCTCACTAAATTTTGAGATGATCAAATTTTGGTCACTGAACTTTAATATAGTCGAACTTCAGCTACTAAACTTTAAAAAGGTCTTATATTGTTCACTATAAATTTAGATTTAATTAGACCTTTGTTTATCTCCCTTTAAAACTAAATTTTTTAATTTTCATATTAATTTTTAACCACACGTTTATACATATTTTACATGTAAACTTAAAATAAAATAAAAAGTCAAATTATTCAAAAATCACTATTTAAAACTCTTTTTTTTTTAATAATGACAATCAAATAGGGGTTAAAATTCAAATTTAATTTAATTTTAACAATAAATTTATTATGTGTTTCATTGCAATAAATATTCACTTCCTTTGCACAGCTTTGTTAAAATTAGAATTAAAATTGTGCAAAGAAAGTGACTACTAATTACAATAAAAAAAACACAATATATTTATTGTTAAAATTAAATTAAATCCGAATTTTAGCCCTGTTTGATGGTCATTATTTTAAAAAAAAAAAAATTAAATAGTGATTTTTTGGAGAAAGTGTGGTTAATAAAGAAAGGTAATCTAGACATAACTCATGAGCGACACAACACTTTGACGACGATTTATATGGTCACAAATAGCGTCTCAAAATTGAGGTCATATAAGTTAAATTAATATTAGTTCAACCTCATTTAGGTAAAGAGTATTAGTTTTGATAATGTGTATTTATTATCCATAAATAGGATTAGATAAGACAACAAAGCAAAAAAAAAAAAATTAAATGCAATTCCTAATTTAAACAATATTGGTTGGGGAGATATGTAGTGTCATATATGAATACATTACTCAAGATCAAATGAAAAGTGGAATACTATTTTTGGTTTTGGCTGTCTTATGATTGGTTGGTGCTAGCAAATACATAGGTATTATGCAGCTTGATGTTATTAACAAGTTGAAATGAAGATATAGCTAGAGAGGTTCAAATTTATGGTATAAGATTGTAATACAAATGAATTTATGTCCTAGCACCGCCTAGCAATTGGGGGCAGGGATTTCCTTGTTAGTTGTGGTCTCTGCCCTGACTTAATTATATATTTTTATTTTAAATTATATTAAAAAATAATATTAGAATATAAATAAATAAATGAATTGGAAATAGGATAATAACTACCCTACACTGGCTCTCAAAAAATATCGGGGTGAGAGACTAGGAGATGTAGAACTGTTTTAATCCTGATTCGTACCATCTAATTGCTCTAATAAAGTTTCAATTGAAATAAAAAAAGAAATATAGTTGAAGATAGTAAAATGATATAATAGTGCCGTTGGCATTAGAAATAATGTGAAAAGATGATCTAAAGATAGTCACTAGAAAACATGATGATGAAGCAGAAATGTCAAGATAGCAATGAAGACCAAGGGATAAAGAATAAAATTGGCTATTTTCCACAAAATTTGGTTGTTATACCACTTTTATTTTGAAAAAAAATATAATTATTAAATTTGATATGAAAAAAAGAATTACATGAACAACCACTTAATTATCTCTTTAATTCTTATGTACAATATAAATCTCTTGTTGAATTTTTATGAAACTGTGAATTTGCATCTCTCGATATTTACGAACCTTCAGACGTGATCCACTCAGTATCTTGTTCTTTACATTTTATTATTGTAGTTAAAATTATTGTTTATGGTAATTTATTTTTTGCATTAGAAGTCATCGTGTAAGGGTGACGTTAAGTTTGGGGTTACCGTGAAAAGATAATCATTGTCTGTTACTAGATTTAGGAATTACTTATTAGTTATTTGCCTTAAATTTTTTGTGAATTTGTTACTTATTTTTCTACATTGTTAGAATTGCATGTGATCTTAGGAAAGTTTGTTAAACTATTATGTGTTAATTATGCATGTACTTTGCTTGTGGTCATTATTTGGTATTGATCGCACATGTAGGTTTAAAGCAAGGGTGAAAAGTAAAATATGTTTCAACTATGGTAAATTTTGGACATGTTGAAAAAGACCGTCATAAGAATGATAAAAAGATAAGATAAGAGGTGAGGTGAGGCGAGGCGAATGTTGTCATTATGTCAAGTGATGACCTATGTGGGGTTTATTAAGAGTATGCTTAGTTACTGCATGTGCATTTATGTGTTATCTTTTCTGCATGTGTACGATTGCTTAATTCCGTTACAATGTTATATGTTACACTTTCAATATTTTTGATGTGTGTAATTGCATGAATTAAAGCAATCTTATTACTTTGTATAATATGTTTGCATGCATAGTGGGTTGAGATTTGTGGCGTACTTTGTTTGCTATGCGAGTGGTGTGAGAGAGAGTGTGGTAGTGAGAAGAAAGAAGGGCAGTCATTTTCTCCTTTATCTTTATGAGCCTGCGTGGTTTGTGAGATTATGTGAGGCAGCCATGTAGGGTTATCTTCTTCCTCTTTGTGAGCCTCTTTTATAAGTATAGTGAAGTAACCAATCTTTCTTTCTTTTTTTCTCTTTATAAGTGTCACCTTAATCATTTCCTTTGTGAATTTTTTTAGCAATGGTGATTGGAGTAACCTGTGATGCATGGGTCAATTTAAATTGAGCCCTAATCTTTATGGTCGTCGAAAAGTATTGATTTACCCTAGTGAGTTTCTGATGCACTTACAGGGAAGATGTCTATTGATAATGTGCAGTATAGATACTTAGGGGTATATTGTGGTTTGGTATCGGGGATGTGGAGTGTGATATTTGGATCACGAGTGGAGATGTGATTAAATGTCTGGAATCATTTATCTCTTAAAGAGACCATGTACAGGTGGAGTGTGAGAGAGACACTTCTATCACTTCTGTTAGGTAGAGACTCATTATCCACATAGGTTGGGAAAGTAATGTAGTGATAAATGATTATCCCTAGAACTTATGATTTATTGTGATTTACCAGTTAAACATGTGTTAAGTGATCAATCTAGTGAGTATGGTGGGCGATGAGAGGAGATATATGTTCTCGATGTGTGAGCAACACAGAATGAGATAGGAAAAGTGTGGTGATGTCTTTTCGTGGGGTCATTTATGCATTTGTTACATGTGTTTGACCGTGTTTTTTATTAACTTGGTGTTAGTCTATTGTTCTGTGTGAACATGTTTGAAAAGATATGTGTGAGTTATCCTATATTATATCGTCATCATATGTTTATTTGTTCTTGACTGATTACTGTGAATATTTGCTTCTACTTGGATGTTATTGATCTTGGCCCTAGTGAGTA